>DWTA01000114.1:0-14098 GCA_018236805.1 Plebejus anna | reverse complement strand
AAATATATTTCCGTTGTCTGGTACCTGTAACACAAGTCCATCAGGTACTTACCACTGGGCCAGACTGACGTGGTGTGAAGCGTCCATAGATATTATTATATATTACTTAAGAAGTTATTTTCCGTCTCCTTATATTATTCAAGTATCATTTAACATATTGTGGTCGAAATAAAAAATATGCCATTTTAATTGACAATGGCATCGACGAGCCAAAGTATTATAAGGGGCACTTGCGTAGATCTGGGTTAAAGTTAACTCTAAGTTAAACATTATGTCATCTCTATCACTCAGCTTAAAGAGTGATAGAGATCATAGAGATGACATGATGTTTAACTTAGAATTAACCTTAACCCAAATCTACGCAAGTGCCCCTAAGACTCTATAGGTATGCTATTTGTTAAAAATATTTTAGCTCTGCCATGACCTCTACTACAAGGATCACTTAAAGCCCCGAGGCAGATCAATTCTAAATAGATTTATATGCGGTCACGAATTAGGACCCAAACTCATCTCAATTTGACGTGTGGCACTTATATAAGTGTTGTTGAATTGGTAGGTGATTACTAATGATTTAAATAATTGTTATACTTATACTATACCGTATATTTACCGCTACATTTAGTAAATTTACATATTATAATACTATATTATGACAACGTATATCTTTTTCACTATGAAAACACTAATGTAGAATAATTATTATACATTAATATAATATACACGCTGAAAAAAAGAAAAATAACTTTAAAAATATCCCAAATGTGCGCACTACGTGCCGACATATTATTTAAAAAAGTTTTATTGTAATTTTGTCAATATTATTATAATTCTATAATCTTTTCAGTAGATTGGATATACGAGTTTGGTGATTTATGTATAATATTATCTTACAATTAAACTCATGATTATTATTTCTCCCACTATATAGAGCGAACAAAACCAAGTAGATTAAACTTTCATTTCTTTGCATTATGTATTTTCATGCAAATAATTTCGTCATGTGCATTACTCAAGACGTCGCTCGTTATCACAGACGCAAGCTGACGTGCGCGCACGCATGTTATAACGTTAACGAGTTAACGAGATCATTGAACTGCGAGATTAATCTAAATTATAAAAGCCGGCTGTCTGTAACCTCTTCACGCCCAAACCGAACCGAACGGATTTTGCTGAAATTTGGTATAGAGATACTTTGAGAGACAGGAGAGATTATAGAATATTTTTACTCTGGAAAATTCCCAGTATAGTACAGTTCTCACTCGACAGTAGAATTTTGGCAAAGTAGCGGGTATTATCGAGTGAAATTATAAACCATCTACTTAGACTATCCGACAAACCTCGTCATTTACGTTAGAATATGCGAAGATCTTCCAGAGTTCTAATTTTTTAGTAGTATATTATATCACGCCGATTAAAACATTTTGAATGGCACGATTCAAGTTTTGCGCTGTTTGAACTTTGAATCGCTACAACGCTATGAATTAAGTAAACTATATAAAACTAGTTGATGCCCGCAACTCCATTGCGCCAAAATTCGTTTACCGCGTGGAAACCGTACATTTTTTTAGAATAAAAAGTGTCCTATGTCCTTTCCGGGACTCAAAGTATCTCCATGCCAAATTTCAGCAAAATCGGTCCAGCGGTTTGGGCGTGAAGAGGTAACAGACAGACAGAACGACAGACAGACAAGACACACATTTATAATATTAGTACCTATGAATAATTGTCAAATTAATTAAACGCTTCTCGCATTATCGTTTTATTACTTGAATATTACAGCGGTATTTCAAAAGCACATAAACTCATACGCTTTATCTTAGTAGTAGACAATTAAGCACAAGTGAATGTTCACATACGGCTCAGGTGGCTTATCGGGTCCTAGGTCTGACCTTACCCTAACTGGACCACGATTGATTGAGAACTTTCAGCTGGGGCGGTGTTTCATAATATTATGTCGATAGAGTAGAGTAGCATTTAAATTTAAATAAACAGATGAAATATGAAAACTACAACTTTTTCAAGGTTTTAAAATCAAAGTAAGCTTAGAATAGTAACTTTTTTAGTAGTAAAATAAACACTAGTCTCCTTTTTCAATGTAATTTATTATCTTTAATAACCAAAGTCGCAATTTGAGTGTATAAAACGGTACAATGAGTTTGAGTAATACAATACAATTCGGTCATGTGTTAAATTGCCACTCACGAATCGAGCTCGAAAAAAGTTATGTGGCCTGTCATTATACCTATTAGACAATTAAATAGACTGAAAATGTGACCTCTAGTGTAGTTAGTGTATTTGTGGACAGTAAATAAATATAATAAATTATGATTAAATATTATGTTAACGAATGAAATTTCTTTTTCAGGGGCCAGGCGCGTTACGAATAGACAGAAGAACATCAACAATATCTCCTAGTAGTAGTGAACAATTAGAAGAATTAAAACCTACATTTAGGCCACGAGATTCAAGGAGACGGCATAGAGAAGAAATTGCAACCCGCGATGTCTCGAGAAGTAGGACTAGAGCGACAACAGTGAAAACAGAAACAAACGAAAAGGAGACAAACACATTCGACTCCAGAAAATCATTTAGTCGAACGAAAAGCAGGCTGGTCTTAAACGAAACTAACTTTGACACAACCTTAAAAAGAGATAACACTATTCAGAGAACACGGAAAGTAAACAACCGTGCAAATACTACTGCGTATGTACCAACTAATCCAGCGTCAAGAGGAATTAATAAGTATGAAACTAATACAGTAACAGAACCAGCAAAACTTAATTCTGAAAACAATTCAGCCAACGATCAAATCAAGAGACGTCCAGTCTCAAGGTCAAGAGACAATCAAAATCGTAGCCGAGCACGAATCGATACACGAAGTGATGTCGGTTCCTTGGATTTGGACGTTGCGGGTACAGTTAATACTATAACTATTGTGAAGCCCACTTCGAGCAAGATAGATGATATTAGGAATTCCCGAAAGTTGAGGTACAAAACGCGGTTATCAGAAACCGACACTAATTTGACTGGGGAGGGTTTAATAATTTCAGTAGACGAGAAATCTAGTCAAAACAAGGAATCCGCTACTAGTCAACCTGAAATATTTTCATCGTCCTCGGCCATCCCCGATATTGCGCCAAAAGCATCCGGAAGAAAGCTAAGGACTAGTACTATAAAATCAATGAGAGTCGTCAAACGTCCTGTATCAAAAGAAAAATTTAGGTCCAGCGAAGTTTCTTCAGAAGCCAAAACCAATAAAGTTTCTGATGAAATCAGTGAAGACGATAACTATCCCGAAAGTTTTAAAGCTTTAATACAAGCAAAAAATGCATCGGTGAGTTTTATTATAACATGCAGAGAATTGTTATTACCAAGTCTGATTGAATCATAAAAGCAAAATTAAAAATTACTCCTTTACTTATGTGACAATAAAAAAAAAACTTATCAATCACACATTAAAAAATCCTTAAACTAATAAGTCGCCGCCTGTACTCACGCCGTAATATTAAATTGGATTAAAAAACACTTTTTGTATTGACATCGTTAAAATTCTTTAAATGATTGTGGCAAAGCTAAATTGAGTTTTTTTTACATGTGTAAAATTTTTCAGACAAGTGCCAGCTCTCCTAGTGAGAGCTTAGCAGTGAAAGCATCTCAAAAAATTTACCAAACATTCACACCGTCTTCACAAACAAATATCACAGGCTCAGAAACTGACGATTGGCGGGTAATATAGAATTTTGGGATTGGAAAAAAATATCTTTATTATGTATTCAAAAACTTTGAAGCACTTACGTCAAACACTAACATACATTTTTATCTTTCTTTGCTAACCAATTTTATATTTCTATTACCGATTGTGATATTACATATTTAATGAAACTTTGTTAAAATCTTTGTTAATAATTTTCAGTTGCGCAACAAAACAAAAATTGAGCTAAGTACTACAGAGGTACCGAAAGTAGAAAATAATTTATTAGAGAAAGTACCTGAAAATGAGGCTCAATTGTTAGAAAATACCTCTCGGGGTACGACTACACTAAGTCCAAAAGTTATCGTATCTTCTAAGGCTACACCAAAACCAAGTAGTAGACGATCATTGAAGTATAGTCGTAATATAAAAATAACGTCTACAGAACCTACTATTGGAAGTAAACAAGTCATCGGATTGAAGAAACCAAATAGAAATCCTATTTACGCAAGAAGAAATACTGTTAGTAATACTAGCACAGAAAAACTATTACCATCTAATGCGGAAAGTAGTGAAATAAAGAAGCCAGTAATTGCTTTCAAACCTAAGCAAGTATTGCCTAGAACTTCCTATTACTCACGTTCACGAAATCACACAAAGAAAACTACATCTACTACAGAGGCAAATATTCCCACTATAAACATCGCAATCGCTGATAAAAAGATGGAAGACACTGCTGATGCTCCAATAATTTTTACTTATCTGAGTCGTAGTAAAACTCCTGAACTTGTCGATGTTGATATTTTTGAACCAACCTCTGAAAGGACAAAGGAACCCTTTATAATAAAAGTAAGTAGTACGGAATCTTCTGAAAGTGTAACAGAAAAGAAAATTGCGTCGGAAGAATTAAAGACATCACAATTTGATAATGTTTCGACTACAACACAAAAGTACCATGCAACATATAAGGACCGCCAAGCAAACAACAGTGTGGAAAATAATAGTAAACATACAGCTGTGCCACCAATTAGAAATATTCAAACAAGGAAATATAGCCGGAAAAATGGCAAGCTTAGGAAGAATGAAGAATCTGTAACAATATCACCAAGATCAAAGGAAAGGTCTCTTAGAAAATACAGTGACACCTACTCAAAAACAACAGAATCTTCTTCTAATGGAGTAAGTAGATTTCATTAATGATTTATTAAAATATCGAATAATATTAATGGCTTAAATATCATAAAAAGTCATAGATGAAATAGGCGTTCCATTTACAGTAAGTAAGTCTAATAAAATATTTAGGTAAAATATTATGTAATATCTAATACAGCGTAAAATTGTTACAATTTATAAATAAATTGTTAATTGTTAATGTGAAATGTTTATTATTTGAATTGAAAATATTGTATTACACTTTTTTCACTGTAAGTAATAACATTTACAGATTGTTGGCGAACAAGAAAAACCTAAACACAAATTTAGTTCTAAGTATCGAGCATCTTACCTAGACAAACCATTTTACAAACCCACTGTACCTACAATCACTTCATCAACAGCTGTAAGTAACTTACACAATCATACCCAGCTCATTTACAAAATTGGTCTGTTTATCAAATAAAAACTAATTATACAAAGCCCCTTTATGAAATTGGCAGTCATACGATTTTACGACTCCTAAGAACAATATTTTTTGTACTAATTACATTATAATATTATTTATGGTATAATAATTATTTATTATTCTCATTATAATTACCAAAGCTTACGTTAAAAAGCTTTTCATTGCTCAAGGCTTGGCTGAAATTCTTCGTCACCGATCCTGAAGTATCAAAAACTATAGAAGAACCAAAATGGTTTGAAGAGGAAGATTTCGTTGGTGTTACAACAACAAAAATGTCAAGAAATTTTCCTAGTTCAGAACAAAATGATATAATGACAGAGACTGCGCTGAAAATGGTTAACGAAGTTGTTTAGAATTGCATTTTTTTACCATTAAGATGAATACTACATGTTTTAAATAATTTTAAGACTGACAAATATTTTAGTATATTTGACATTAAAGTATTTTATAAAATATATAATACCAAATTTTATAATAAGTTTAAAAAACGGTGGTGCAGTATTTTTAAGGCATAATTGTAAAGTTTAACTTTAAAACATGTATTATTACTTTAATTATTTTTCAATATTTAACTTGATTAGTCTTATCTAGTCCTAAACTAACAATTAATCTTCATTAAAATAAATATATATTATAGTGAAGTAATTGTTTTAATAACATTACATACACATTCTTCTGTTGGTATATCCTTTCCAAAAGTAATAAAGAGGCTTTGGTCTTTGCACATCTTCTATCTTATTTCCCAACATCTCTATTTTCTTAATGAATTACATACAGACACAAATAAATCTTTTTTCAACACAATATGAAGTAATCAAAACTCTACTTCTACTATAATATGGGTGAGTTATCTTCTTATTTCAGGTAGAGGGAGAAGAAGTTGAGTTAGGTTCAGGAATGAATGCTATCTCCTTTACTAAGCCACAAAGTCCTTTAACCTCTGCAGACCTAAGACTTTCCGAAAGTTTTATGAAACCATCACAAATTCTCAACGTTGAGGCATCCAATCACTCTCCTTCAGTTACAGTATCTATATTTGATGCTCTTGCAGACATACTTACATCTACACCTAAACCAAAAATTTCTTCAACAACTGAAGTAAATAAAATTGCAAATGTAAATGATGTTGACAAGACACTTAACGGCGTGAGTAATAATCAAAATGTAAATACCATCAATAGCTTCACGAGTCAAAGCTCCATAACATCCACAGATGTAATAAACACGAGTGCTAAAATTGTACAAACCACTGAAGGGGCTACACAAAATGTGCTTAACAGTTTGTCGGTCCGGGAAAATGTTACGCCATCATTAAATGTTGTCGATACTGTATCCACACCTACGTCTATTCCATCGTTCCAAACAAATACTGTTATTCCTGTTACAATTTCCACTATTCCTATTTCCACGACATCCATTTCCCAACGTAAACCATTTGCCTTTAAAGTTTTATACTCTGAAACTGAACCTTACTTAGACAAAACGACTGCAGTAACATCAACAACTGACAGCACAGCAATGGTATATAATACTGTCTCAGATCTATTATTATCTAACAACAAATTAGTTTCATCAGAACTAACAAGCATGCTATCTAACAATATCGGATCCATTATGCAAAATATGGACGAAAACCGTAAATCGAAACTTTCTGTAGATATGGCAAATTTATTAAACAAGCTAATTCCAAAGGCTTTAAATAGACGTAAAACATTATCAGATGAGGATGAAGTAGTACTCAATACAACACCATATAGCTTGGAGGATATTAAAGATACCGAAAATATAGATTTTGGTATTTTGAACGATACAAGCATAACTAACTCTAGTAAAATAAACTTGTCTGTTTCTATACAGACTTCTCTAAGGCAAAATGATGTTAATACAGCTGAAGTAACAAACGATTCCGACGTTAAAATAACTACGGAGTCTACTGAATACCAGTCCGATGACTTTGTATTATCATCATCAAGTAATATAAATATTGAAAAAGCTGTTGTTACTTCAGATGTAGAAACATCAAAAGTTACTACAACAACTGTATCAACCTCCAATGTTTCCTTAAGTAACAACACTAACAAGTCCGTTCCAGTTCCCTTTATTCCAAATTATCAATCATCAAGCTCAGAGTCAGATTTAGATAATGATAACAATAATTTTGCATCTTCCACGTCTCAATCGCCTACATTTGAATTAACTGAAATAGAAAATAGTATGGATAGTGTCCAAGACCCCACCCAATTATCGCGATTACAGTTATGGATTTTATCGAAGAAAGCTAGAGTCTTAAAAATGATTGAAGAAATAATAAAGGCACACCATGATGAAATTGACAGTGTTAGCCTAAGTGAATCAATTAAACCATTCAATGACAGTTCCAACCACTTGACAGATATTATGACATCATCAAGTTCAACGACTCCAACGTTTGACTTAAATAATGAATTGACTACTACAAGACCTTCAAACCCAATTTCTTCTACTATTTCTTCTCTTCTTAGCACCCTTACTACCATTACACCTGTTACTTCCACTGAAACCACCACTTTTTCTACTAGTTTAGACACCACTAGCCCAATGCGGTCAGAGACAGTAACAAATGAAATAACTGAAACATCAACTATTTCTTCGTATGAAGAAAGCAATGTCATTATGAAAATCAATATGGACGATAAGATAGATAGCACCACATCATCCAACGGTAATTTCGATGGAGTTGAAATAACTACTTCTGGTTTTAAAGATTCAAACTCAAGTGTAGGTGGAAATACAACAACAGAAAGAAATGTAGAAGACCAAGATACGGAAGAAAATACTACAATTGGAAAAAGTATCAAAAATGAATCTATTGAAGAAATTACAAACGAATCTTTACTTCGTTCTAATGATGAGAAAACTACCAATGATGAAGAAACTGCCAATGAGTTGACCACGGAAAATAGTTTGCGGCTACAAAATGATGATGATAGTCTAAAGTCAACCATAACTATCAATGTTATAAATGAAGCTGATATGCAAACGACAACTATGAACAGCCAAAGTAATGTCAATGACTCAGACGTTGTAACAAATTCAACTCCCATAGACGAAGATAGTTCTATAAGTACCACAGAATCTTTAAATGAAAATACGACAAATTTTCGTGAAAATATAGCTCCAACTCCTGACTCAAATATGGAAAAAAACAGTATTACGAAGAATCCTATTCCAAAAAAAGACTATGTCATTTTTGGTATACTTCCTAATAACACTGTGGTACGTAAAGATCCCAATGATGATATACTGGAATCATTAACCGAAGCCAGTCCATACATAATTTACGGCGTACTACCCAATAACACAATCATTCGAAAGTTTCCTAACGGAACCAGAGTGCCACGAATCATGCAGAAAATTGACATACTACCAATCAGCCCATGGAATCTAAGAAATCCATATAGCCCCATCCATAACATTCCGGCCATTGTCAGACCAAAGTCTAACCCCACCCGAGTTTCCACTAATACTGTGACTTCCCAAGACACCTCAAATAACGGAACAGAAAATCAATTAACCACCGACACTGTAAATAACCTACAAATAACGGTATTGACTTTTTGTTGTTAAGCTTGAAAGCTATGCTTGGGGCTTTGTAAACTAGCCGCAGATGGGAACTATGAAACACAGGTGATCGTTATAGTAGTAAACGCTGCATGCCTAGTAACATTTTCATTGCATATTTATTAATAAGCTTAACAAGTTTATTTGATACTTGCAGATTTCTTCATCGACACCTAATATAAAAGATAGCAGTTCATTGGGTATAACTTATACCACATTTAAAGCGCCTACTGAAAAAAGCACTGCCTCGCATGTTTTAAGTTTACGCACAACTACATTGTTACCCTCTGTTGACGAGATACTGCTTAATAGTATATCTTCAGCTACTTTGGAGGAAATGGCAATATCCTCTATGACAAGTTCTACCCATGAACCACGAATATTAACACTGGATATCGATCCGGAGGTATAATCATTATTTAAGTCTTAAATGTATTTGATTTCGCCGTACTTATTACTTTCTTAATAAAAGTTAATGGAGTCAATGGCATTAATAATATCATTTTAATGCATGCTATATCATATTACCACTAATTTTTCATCTAAAGGTAAGTGGTGGTGGTTCAAAACTACACTCGTCTATCATACTGTGACCATCTGACATAAGTTTATAAAGAGTATAATTATATAACTTTTTTCAGACTAAACAGATACGCACAGAAAAGCCAGATAGTGAAAATGGAAACACGGTTTTTAAATTTATACCTATTGATGAGGTTACGACATCATCTCAAGAATCAAATGTTTTGAAATTAGCATCTACAAAAGGACTTAGAACTACTGAAAATGACATACAAACGATGAAATCTGTCACTGAATCTAGCACAGAACCATTTCAAGATATGATTAACGACTTCTCCACTATGCCACCTACAGCTGGAACACCTTTTGAAAATGTGGAGGAAGCAACTGTAGAATTTCAGTCTCCTTTAATGGATGATGATTCTACAACAAAAAGTCCACTTGCTTCTAAATCAGAAGGAAATACAGATAGTAATTTATTTAGTACTACAGATAGTGTATTAATGACAGCACCAATTACATCTACAAAATCAAATATACTATTACCACAAACGACTGTTACAAGCTCAATATATGTTGATTCTACTTCATCAGTTACAACTTCCATGCTAACTACTGACACGTATAATGTACAACCCTTAACTTCCTCCTCTAATGTTGAAAACAAAGTTTACATGGATGATAGCGCCCTACTTCAGCAAATGCTTATAGAAATGGGTCGTAATTCAAAAAGTTTAGGAGGTTTTGATAACAGCAAAGATTCGAGTGCAAATAGTTTACAACTAAATGAAAATGCTAAATTATTACAAGCTCTGTTGGGTAATCAAAAGCAACCAAATCAAAATACTGTCTCAGATTACAATCTACAAGATCAAACTACATTACGATCAATAGAACAAGACATCAAGCAATTTGAAGAAGACACTAAGCTTTTAAAAGCCTTATTATTAGCAATGGGTAGAGATCCTGCTGAGCTTAATTTGCCTAATTTAGATGGTATAAAACAAAAATTTGGAATAACCAAACCCTCATCAGCCACTACAATTAATACTTGGACTACAACTCAAAGTACAACAACATTACGAGACACTACGCCGACAACAACAATAACAACTACTATGCCGACAACTACAAGAACATTCCCAACGACTACCTCAATGCCAACTACTACCAAGAATATTTTAACAACGACAGTTTCATCATCTATTGACAATGATATAAAAAAATTGCAAGAGGATACAAAACTTTTGCAAGCGTTATTACAGTTCCATGGAACTCAAAATGTAAATTATTTACCTGAAGTAACTGGTATTACTTCAAATGTTCGATTATCATCAAACCTTCAAAAAAAATTCGCTGGAAATAATCCATCAACACCATTGAATATTGGACCTGTATATACGGCGAAGGTAGCTACTACAACTCCACTATCAAGTACGTTTTCTACATTACAGCCACGTCGGCCTAACGCCGAAAATATGGGAATATCGACTACTCTTCTTCCTTTTAATGAAAGAGTTACCACATCACTGCCTATTTCCACTCCACCGAGGACAGGGAATCAAAATCCTCGATCAGGATTCACTACTGAGACACCGAGTACGTCCACGTTCTCCGACGCAGAAGATTTGGCATTTTTACAAAATCTGGTAATTATAACTTTTAATTTTTGCTTTATTTTAAATATTGCTTTTTTTATGTTAGTATAATTTATATCCTAAAAATCATATAAACTTTATAGTATGATGTCTTATACTATGTTTTGTGTTAGCAAGTAATCACACATAGTAATACAATAAATTATATTTTTCAGAAATCGGTATTGAGTACCAAAAATAGTGGTGAAGATCCTGAAACAGCTCTGGCAAATCGTGTAATTGCTCTTGCTGTAGAACGCAGCTTAAATGAAATACAAGGTGGTAAGGATACAACATCGACTTCCACTACTATGCGAACAACGACAACTCAAACTACAACAACTCCAAAGCCAAACACACCATCAATTGAAGAAGATTTAAAACAGTTCGAAGAAGATACAAAGCTTTTGCAAGCACTCCTTAAAGCTACTGGCCAAGATCCTTCAAAACTTAATCTGCCGGTACTTCCTAATGTAAATGTTAGCCCAAAATCACCAGGAGCTGCAAATGGGGAAATAGACTTGAATTTACTATCCAATTTGCTTGCGTCTCCATCTCCATTAAACGAACCTTTTGAACCATTGACACAGAAGCCTATCAGTGACATTTCTGCAAGTAAACCTACAACAGCGAAACCTTATGGTGCCAAAATTGCTGTTAAGGACGATTTAAAGAATGATCAGGATGATGCAAAGCTACTGCAGACACTTATCAAGCTTCAAGACGCACAAGAAACTACAACACAGAGAAGCAAATTGGCCATAACAGGTTAACGCTCTTAATTGCAATTTAGTAATGTAGTTTTAAATTAGTTAGCAATTCGTAAGTTTAAACAGTAAAAAGTAATTTTAAACTTACGAATTGCTTTTATGAAGTTACCGGCTAAAGTGGCTAAACCTTACTTATAACAAAATTTATGTGAATACTGTTTCTCTGTATTTTTCGCCATATAAGTAGGGCCCTATTTGATCAATGGAAATCTAAACTACTACTATGCCAAAGTTAATTAAAATCTGCTTTGTAGTTTTTGCTTGAAGAAGTAACAAACATCCACACTCACAAACTCACAAACTTTCCCATTGTAATATCAAAGCAAAGTGTGGTGGTGTATCTTATACCTACAACTTTTAAACATGCATATTGCATGTATTTCAGGGCAATCATCCGATGAGGCTTTGAAAAATTTAATCAAACAAGGTCAACCGGCCAGCATGGTGTCTGAATCTACCAAGTCATCTATATCTTTGAGCACCGAATACGGAAATTCGAATGACGCTCTACTCGCTGCGCTATTGAAGGAACAAGGCTTCGGTCCAACTACCGCTAGCTCCCTGGACGAGCAACTTCGACTTGCTGTGAGTTTTTCATTAGCTAAAAATCTAGATCACAACTTCAGTAATCCTCATCTGCTCATTCGCTTTCTGTTCGAACGTTTCATTTTCGACTAAACTTTTACCTTCATTATTCTCATTCGAAACTTTACTAACTATCGTATCTTAGGCTTTACTCAACCAAGTGGTAGTGACACCGAAATCACCGCGGCGAACGACGACGCCTCCGCCACCTCCGCCGCCGCCCAGGAGGCCTATTTTGGACGGCCTGGCCTGGCTCTGGCAGCAGTGGAGAGAGACGGCGCCGGGGCCCGGGGCGCCGAGGCCCAACAGGGGCCCCGCGAGCCCTCCCCGGCCTTCGGCGACGCAGTCGGCGGCCACCAGCTCGAGGGTCAACTGGTTTGGCTCCGGGCCCTTCGTCGGCAATGCCGGCGACCGGCCCTCTGCGAACAGAGTGGGTTTCTCATCCCTTTTGCTTAGACTGTGTGACTGGGGTTAGGGGTGACGGGTCGCCTCGGGTTAAACAATATTAACCCACGTCAAACTTTGGTATTATTTAATCCGAGACGTGTACAGTTTAGTTCTTAGGTGTAAATATGGGGGATCAGATTTGTAATTAATATCATGTCGAACGAATTCTCGCTTCGATTCTCACTATTTTGTAAGATATTTTTTGTTTAATTTATTAATCTTTTAAGGCTTGTAAATATATTTTGTTGCGTAGATAAATGAAAAATGTTGTTTGTCATCTAACATTTTGTGTAAGTTTGCTTTCGTTTCTTGTGAAATACGACACTTAGCTGGTATGGTAACGGTGTGTATTTTAATAAATGTATAAAGCAACCCTGAGTATTATTCCTATTAACATAACTTAGTCACTATTGTAAAAAGTGTGAAGTAACACGTTAGAAAAACGGGAAAAATTCAAGCGAAAAAAATAGAAAGATACTAGATTATTCAAAATGTTCGTTATTTGGAACATCTTCTGATATTATAAATAAAAGTGATAAAAATTGTATTTTACTATAATGTGAGAAATTGTGAAATTGGGTGTGTTATTAAAATGTAAGTAGTATTTATGTTTATGTGGGGCTGAGTAATTAAAGGTTGCAGGACTAACGATAGCTTATGTGAAGGATTCACTAATATAAAAATATTAGAGTGGGTTGCACCAACCCACTTTACCTATAACTTTAAACATAACCATAACAAACAGTCAAATAAACTGTCAAATCCCTAGTAAAAGTCCATTGTGGACGCCATATTTGACGATGACCTTAACTTTAACTTTAACTACGCCTGTGTTGCAATCCATATTATATTCGGACTAAGTGACAATTAATATTATATTCGGATGTTAGTTTATGAGTTATACAGTATATACTCTCTGGGTTTAATCTAAGTTTACAGTTATTTTACTAAAATAATGCCACTTAAACGCTGTTGACATTACAACCAGAAATATAATAAATAAAACCTTAGTCAAAGGAGGACATATCAATATGTAATTGGATTTCACAACTGCAAAGAAAACTCATAGTTTTTCCAGGCTTTATTGCTCAAAGTGCTTTTCACATTTTTTCCCTTGAGAAGTCAGTTTTTTTCCTTGATTTTAATGATTTTTAGGGCTCCGTAGACAACAGGAACCCTTATAGTTTCGGTCTGTCCGTCCGTCTGTCTGTCTGTCCGCGGTTTT
>DWTA01000113.1:0-14181 GCA_018236805.1 Plebejus anna | reverse complement strand
CTGGTACCTGTAACACAAGTCCTTCAGGTACTTAGCATGGGGCCAGACTGACGTGCTGTGAAGCGTCCATAGATATTATTATTATTCTATAATTTACAAATCACAGACAACGAGAAATACTTTCTTTTGCATTTTCTTCTTTTTTGGGACACGAATTTAAATCTTTGAAGATGTAAATTACTCAAGTTTTAAAATAGTAAAAGTTCTTAATACGGTATTCTCTAAGTATACTGCGTAATATGTAGTATTGTACCTAATGATAAGCAGCACAATAATTCCATATCATAAGGAACCACAGTCAATACATTGTTATTGCAACAATGCGCACTTAAAATGCTATCAATATTTCTATGGATTGATAACAAAACATCAAAGTAACAGTTTATGATATTAATAAACTATAATATGATACATCAATAGATGGGTATCGATTGTAATCAGTAATCGATGTTATCGGACTGATAAGACTGACGTCAGGCGAACAGTGAGCACTCGACCACGAGATTACAAGTTAAAGATCACTTTTTCGTTTTAAAATTATTTTAACTAAATACATTCCCTTTACGAAAAAGAGGAAAGGGAGTAAAAACGTTGACCGACAAGATGTACATTTTATTATTATTTGACCTTTTATTCCCTTAAATCCGTTAGCGAAATCCGTCACTCACATTTTGGATACTCATATACCTCTAGCGCCTGCTCTTTTAATTATTATGGTTTTTAAACTGGCTTGGGCCTTAGAAGAAGATTATTCTACCAGCCAGCAGCGTAATAGCTGTAGACATGCATTATCTTTAGTTCGCGTCTTTAGTAGTAACACGATTGTAGTTTTAGCAACGCAACGGTTAGGTTAGCTTTAGGTTAGAAATAAGAGTACCTGCTAAAATTTGAAGCAGTAAAAAATGGTACAATAATAATAATTATAGATTTTGATCGTAACGGTTAAATATATAAAAAAAGATACATACAGCCGAACGTATTACCTACCCCCTCCTTTTTGGAAGTCGGTCAATTAGCAAAAAATATATGAATAGCTAAATAAAATACATAAATAAAAACGTCAGAAACGACTTTCAAATACCCTTGTCAATTTCATCTGAAATCTAGATTTTAGTATCAATTTCCGATATCATACATCAAGTTTTATCTAAAAGATTTTAAATAAGGAAATTTTTCGTGTATCCATAACACTATTTTAAATACCCTTTTGAGCACTTTTAACACTTTCTCTACTTGGAGTTACCCACATTTTTTCACTCAAGTGTAATGAACTCTACACAGTAGTATTTTATAGCAATATGCAACGGTTCAGAAACGACGCTACATGAAACATGCATTAGTAATTGACGAAACTTTATATGTAGACCGTAGCACAACACAACATAGTAGCACATAGTAGGCAGTAGCACAATAACCTAAAGAAAATAATGCACAATGCTGAATGCAGTGGACGTTTTCACCCGTAACAGTATTACGTAAGTAGTTGTCCAGTATTCAGCAAGCGTGAATCCTCACACATAACAATAATGTCGTGCAGAAAATCAATATGCTACCGGTCAGGGCTCTTATTAACAATTCAACACCTTTTGAAGCATGTGTAGACAATACAAGGTGTGTTTTGTTAGACTTCTGTAACAACCTGTCGATTGTTATAGAACGATGTAACATATTACCATAATCTTGACGTCGAGGTTACATTAAATAATAGTCCTATTCTGAAATCCGTGTTGCCGATAAAATTGTATAAAGTTCAAAATATGACGTTTGTTGTCGAAAGGAGGTTTAATTTGAAAGCCTTACTAGGTGGTAATTGGTAAATGTTATCAAAACTTAAACGTAACTTATCTAAAGGAACCACTTAATAAGGTTGTAAAAGAGAACCAGCGAGTGATCTTCGTGTGAACACTCTGCGACGTCCGCTATCGAGGAAGGTCAATACCTAAAGTATCAATTTATGACTTCCCTGATAGATATTCAAATGGTTTTGACTATCATTAAATTGCGATTTTGTTGATGGAACATATTATAATGAATCCGGGTGATTTTTTGGTACAACATCATAGTTCATAACTAATGTTTGTTCATCTACCATTAATATCATAATCTATAATGGCAAATGTAGAGAATAAAACACACTCATAATACTAAATAATACATATAGCCTATAGGCAAAAATTTTGTGTATGTAACACTATACAGATTTTGATAAAATAGTTTAGACTCTGAATCAACGAATACTTATACGTCTTATCTCAAAAATTAGTCTTTGGGATAGGTACTGTTATAAGATCTTAAAAATAATAAGCTTAAACTCTATAGTATTGCATTGCAGGCTAATAAAATGATGTTTTTTTATGTAATATGCTGAATTATACTGTGTAGAGTCATTACTCCAAAGTCTTTGTAAGCCCAATTTTTTGTAAGCAAACTGTAATTCAAGTCTGCTTGAATACTTTTCAAGCGCATAATATGGGAATCGGTTTTGCGAAATTCATCAGCGATCTCCGGCTCCCAACTTGATAATACGAACAAATGAGCATTGCAAAACATCCGCGATCATATCTCTCCCACTTCCGCGTGCAGTATAATGACAACATTACAAAACCTGGCGGACCATCAACGCGACGGTTCCAGCCCAGAGAGTTTATTCTGAAAGTTCTAAAGTATTTTATTTGACATATTTTTTGCAGTTTTTATGATTTTCTGACTCGAATGTAAAGGAGTTTGGGATATTTTCATAATAGAAATAACTAAATTGTTAGCTGATGAAAACATGGTTCGAAATGAAAACAGGGTTTGAAAGTTATCGCGTTTTTTATGTAGCTAGCTAGCTAGTAGTAGTAGTAGTAGTATGTTACCGCGCTTATGTAAAGTTAGAGTGAAGAGTCAAACAGACAGACTAACAGACAGAGAGACACCTTCGCATTTCATATAACATACAATATACTTAAGTAAAAAAATATTCTAGGAATTTAAACTATAAATTACTTTACCTTGCAATATCGTTAGACAGAAAATGCACCGACTATATTACTTAGATAACTGTTACACCAATCAGAAGTGATAGGTGTATATTAAACTTTCAATACGTGATTTCCTCCGCTGAAAGACTTTCGTAACGTTACGGAAGGCGTACGAAGGGAATTTAAAATATTATATAAGCGTTATCTAACCTGTTGCGAGGACCCCTGGGTGTTGCATTATAGGAAGTGACGGCTATGTCCTTACTCCTTACATAGGAAATATTCTATTGCTTTTGTCTGCACCCCGCGTAAGGAAACAGTAATTTTTATGCGGCATAATTGCAGGCTACTCTACTCTCTGTGTTACTCTCTAGACTCTAGAGTCTAGTAGTCAAAATGCTACTACGAGTATCTATATGTATAATTCCCTGAAAGTATAACTTTTAGCCACTCTAGTTAAAAACTTAAATAGCAGTATAAAATAAATTGTGATAATTTTAAAAAATAAGTATAAACAAAACTTATTTTCTAAAATTATCACAACAAACACACCCGTTTCTTGGCGAACAACTAGGTGATATCCTTGCCCTTAACTGACTTGAAACTAGTCTAGTGAGTATATTGTACAAGTATCTGATAAAGTATGTCTTGACTCTTGTGAGTTTTGCTCCTTTTCAGAATCCAGTACTTCTTAGTTTTTGATTATAAATAAAAAAAAATTGCAAAACCTAGAAGTCTTTAATTACCTAACTTGACGCCCGCTACTTTTCCCCAACAAAAACTGTCCGCAGTCCATGTATGTCAATGTCCTTTAAATCGTCTTTATCTTGATAACAAATTGCATCTTAATCAGTTCAGTAGTTTAAACGTGAAGAGGGAATAAACTGACAAACACTTTTGCATTTATCATAAGTAAGGATAAGTTTAAGTTGTTTATAATACCTACCCGTTTTTAATTAAAAAAATGAAAAAAAAATGGATTACTGAATATAAAAAATTGTTCTTTTATTTTCTTTACCGTAAATAGATTGGTCGTGGATTTGTCATAGCAATTATATATATTGAAATTAAATAAAAGAAACCTTGACAGGTGAAGGTTACTTCGCCACAAAAAATATTATTTGATGTTAATGTCTAGTGACTCATAGCCAGGAAAAGCAGCTAATTAGGAAATGTGCTATGTGAAAAAATTCATCATAATGCTATCTATGACATCTTGCCTAAGTTTTTTTTGTGACGAGATTATATTTTTAAGGCGACGCCTTGATAATTTAGCTGTAGCGATATTATATCGATTTTTCTCAGAAACTTCTATGAGAGGCCGGGCCGAAGCTCTCATAGAAAACAAGTAATCTAAAACACTTTTTTACTTTAAAACGCGGCGTCACAAATTTTTATTTGTAACTTGGTGTTAAAAAGCATACATAAAAGCATGCGTAAGGTGTACGAAAGAATATAATTATTATAGGGAAGAATATACAAAGGTTTTAAACAAATACAGAGCTGAGAGTGATAAAGAAAATACCAAAGCAAAATTCTTTATAGTCCCTTGTAATTACCTCATAGCATAGTGTCTGAGTATGATCTTATGATAAAATATTTTAAAAATTCTTAGTAAAATTTTGATTCACTTCAAGTAATTGTACGTAGGTATAAGGTTATTTCAATTATGTATAAATGCAACGCGATGAATTGCTATTATTAGCAAGTGGCATTAACAACTAAAAATGAACAACGATCTAAAAGTCATCTACTTCTCGCAACCAAAAAAACATCTAAATTGATTCTGGCGGAAATCGATAATGGACTTGTTTGCGATATTAAGCACCCCTTTAATTGCTTACTATTATATTTCTGTAATAAGATTTATTGCAATAAACACGCGAAGCGCGTAAGGTACACTCATCCACATGATGTAAAAACTATTTAACATTGCATCTCCTGCTGCAATGAATAAGGAAACATAAAAAAGTCAACCATTTTTTTTTACTTATTTGCAATTTGGGGCCATCTATGGGCTACAGTCAACTAATATTGTTAATTCTGCAAATTAATTTGTAAAATATATTTAAGGCATCGTTGTAATTATTACTAAATAAGTGCCAAAAGTTATCACCAATAACATAATACCTCGATCGTGGGAATCACATACACAATAGATCAGGGGTGGCCCCACTTAGACCTAAGATCTATAACTGTTTACTAACGAACTGTGCGATCTACCAAGTTCTGAATACTTCTCGAAATCTTAAATATAACAGCATAGTTTAGCTTATTGGTCTGGTAGTCTGGTCTAATTATTTATATTTTTCCTTTTTCGCCTGGCCAAGATCGACTGGACTAAAATTCGTGATCGACCGGTTGGCCAAATGGCCTCCCCTGCAATAGATATTCAATTGTTATGCGACACCCGGGTGCTGCTTCGGAGTTGATGGGTTAATTACATAGCAACTACTGAAATTAATAAAAAAAATCATGTACCTGAAATACCCTCTGAGTAAGAGACAATTTTATAAAGTGATTTTATAATATTTTTCTAGAAAATTTGCAATTGCTAAGTTTAATGTGGTTGAGTGTACAGGCGTACCCTGTTATTTCGCTTGTATATTGTGCACATTATAACAAGCACATTGTACAACGCATTCGAAACTGACACATACATTGGGAAAGCTATAAATTATGCAAAATCTTAATGGTCGCATTCGTGTAATACGCGTAAAGTAATGTAGATGTCACTTTTAATAAAAAGTAAAAGTCAATTATTGTATATTGTATCATGCAATAATTGCTCATTGCAATAGTGCGTCATTACAGCTCCTACTTACCTATACCGAAACACTCTTATCGATAAATATGTAAATATATCGGCAGATAATTCAATAGCCTTAGATTTTCATAAGGTCGATGCGTGATGATAGTCACGTGCATATTTCTTTTCCGGTAACATAAAAATACTTAAAAAAAAGAATAATTAGATGGCAGTAGTACCTCTTTTAACACATTATAGCGAACCCAAATTGTGACGTTCTACATATTTTTCAGCGAATTATTAACGTAATAGTGACGTAAAAATGGACTATGTGTATGTGGTAGTGTTGTGACACTCGTTTATCGATATCGATACAAAATGATGTTATACGTGACGAACACGACTGGGGACGTGGGGGTGCGCAGACCGCCGAGACGACGGATCATTAGTGCTAAGATTAAGGTTTGTATGTACGTCGTAGTAGGTACTTAAGCGTGTTTAAACTCTTTAATACGCTTTAACGGATTAGACAGGTTAAACAGTATTGCATTGCTAATACTACAGGATTACTGAATGTCTCCAAGAAAGTTGATTATTTATAAAGCTCTGTATTTTAAGTGTGTTCATTGCGCGCAATACTAAGATTAATTTATCATCCAGTCGAAATATTTTATGATTAGTGGTAATGAAGGTAATTTTTATCTTAAAAATGTAAAATTGTATTTTATTCTGTCACAAACATAATATTCTGTTCCGAAATAAACAGTGCAAGGGTGTCACTGTAATACAAACAGAAGCTAAAGCTTTGAGAACAACAATGCATAGATTAATTCCAGCCACTGTCTAAAGCTGCCTCGAGCGTATATGTGATATGCTAAATTCTATTGCAGTTTCAAAATAACCTCTACAAAGGAGTCAGATGTTCTATATATACATACTTTGAAGGCTTTATTGTTTTTAAAATTTAAGGGCGATTTTTCTTCTAAATACACAGTCTCATCTCTGAATAATTTTCTTTTCTGTAAATAAGAATAAAATAGTGAAGTAGAATAAATTTTTGCTGTATTAAAGTTTTTTTTGTTTTATTTCAGCGGCACCATGCAGGCATATCGCAGTCTTCCTTTAGCGATGGCTCCCTCCTCAGCGTGGGCTCGTCGGAAATGGACGAGGACAGCAGCAGCGGCATACACCACTCCCACGACCACTCCACCAGGAGTGACCAGTCAGAGACATACAGTAAGTTAATACATTCAAAAGTTTGTATTTCTAATATGATTATACTATTACTATCGATATCGATTAGTTGATTGATGACTTCTCTACATACATTATTACTTAGTGAATACGAGTTGAATGTGTGCAATTTTTACCCGTCGATCGTGGGAAAACGAGACACAAAAGAAATTCTATTGTGTCTCGATCACCGGTGATCGTATGGGGCTTGATGAATTAAAAGGAGATAAAATAATTTGATAAATCACTGATTAGCGGTTATTAATTTAACGACATGTATTTCCAGATACATCGGAGCCACCAACGGGCGTGGCGCCACTGTCGCACTCCGCCGCCAAACATAAGATGGCGGTGAGGCCGCGACGCACGCACGGGGCACCCCGCAGGAACAAAGCAAACTCTGTAAGTTATACTTTAGAGTTTAGGCCCTAGACTAGCGAATGCACTATGCGTAATATGCTCTAGTAATGAGATAATAATTTATTTGTATTTCATTTACTTCTTATACTTATCTGCCACATTTTTTTTACTTTACAGTTAGCCGCATCTGCCTTGCCCATAACGCCCGAACTCAACGAAGAAACCATATTACGAAGCACCACTCCGGACGTCACACTTAAAACTACAGAAGTCGTTACTGGTACGCAATATAAACCTTTTGCTCTTTACATTAATTAAATAAGAACGCAAGCAAAATATACATATTAT
The DNA here is from genome assembly GCA_018236805.1 of Plebejus anna. Classification (NCBI taxonomy): domain Eukaryota; kingdom Metazoa; phylum Arthropoda; class Insecta; order Lepidoptera; family Lycaenidae; genus Plebejus; species Plebejus anna. The sequence goes on along the minus strand of DWTA01000113.1, from coordinate 6,528 downwards.
ACATATAAATTATAATAATATTTACAATTTATAACATTTTAATGATAAGAAACAATCTAAGAAATGTACTAACTTGTTTATTTTCATTTTCAGAATCGTTCTCTACATCGACAACTACGAAGCACCACATGATCGTCAAAGAACAACACCAGCTAATAAATAAAGAATTACAGAAAGTACTCGAAACTCCAAATGACACCAAACTTAAATCATCTTCTCTCCCTCCAGGATTGGCTCTTAACCATCTTGGACAGTCGCAGGCAAAACTAAGTATTGCTGAATCAGATACGCCACGCTCTTCAATAAAAAGAAGTAAGTCCAGTACACAAGATCAAATAAGAGAGTGTTCACCGAAACCTAGTGATCGTCAAAGCTTACAACCCGAACAGCAAACTGTAAAGTATCGACAAGACAAAAAATATGCTGAAGAAACTTGCCTTGAAAAGAAATCAAAATCTGAAAAGAAAATTGAAAACGAAGTCATAAGGTCTTCGAAGAAAGAGGAATCGTTTTTCAGTAGACTTTTGTTGAGAAAAAGTGGCAAAAAATCTAAGAAAGAACAACCAGACGGAGAGTGCCAACAAGAGTTTAAGAAAACTAAAATGGAAAAATCTTCAACTCAATATAAATGTATCGACGCAGAGAAAGGTTTGCACTATGAAGAAGTAGGACAGAATTACAAACCTGTTCCTGCCGAACGCACTTACAAGTCTGCTGGTCAGAAAGTTTTTGCCAACCAGATGCATAAGAGAATTGATAATAAAGGAGCATATGTACACGATGGGGCATATAAGGACGTATATAGCGCAGCGATAGTTTCTGGAATTGAATGTAAAATAACGGATCTCAAAGCTGCTGATGAGACAGATAAATTACTAAATTCTGACTCGAAAAGCAGATTTAGCCGCTGTGAAGAATACAGTCATGAGAGAATAGAGAAGATAGAAAGAAGACGGTCATCTTCTAGGGATGCAATTGACGACACAAAAAAGGAATCATTTAGTCTTCACCATGATAAATCAAAGAGGCCAGCTTCAGTTCAGAGACTTATTGATCCTTACTCTACTAAAGCATTTATAGCAAACGAATTAGCTTGTAGAGCAAAAGAAGAATGTTTATCACCAGCGCTTGAAATAGAGGAAGATGAACCACATAGACACGGCATACAAATTAATAATAGTAAGCGCGATTTTGTTTTCCATAGTGGTAGCATGCCTAAAAATATTCCTTACTTTAATCCAAGTCTTTCGGTATCAACATCCCCTAAAAAGCATATAACGCACAGTTCAGAAAACGTAAAATATATAAGTCGGTCTTCAGAGTACAATGATTTCCGAGAAAGAGAAATAACATACAAGAAAGAACTACCACAAATTATACCTAAAAAGGAAGACTCCTACATAACTGCATGTATGCGCACACTGGGTGAAGATCACGTGGAGCATAGGAACAGCATTGGCAAGTCTCACAGTTTTCGCTATGCCTCTGAATCGCCTTCCATAAGTTCCCAAGACAGTCAAATGCCCAGTCTACCAACCATAGTCGGTATTTCAGAACCTCTTTTAGAAAGCTGGGAAGTGAACTATAGGAGGAACTTAAGTGAAAGGCAAGATTATGCAAAGAGAATTAGCGCGAGAAACTATAATATTCATGCCGGTCCTGAAGTGAACTATGATAGCTTACCAAGTACTGAGAGCAGTTATCTCGACAGTCTCAAAACAGATCTAAATGACGAGACAAAAGCATTCACAAACAGCATCCAAGTAACGATGGATATTCATAAACGTGATAGTGATATTTCACAGATTGAGGCGAAAATTGATGATATCATTAGTTCTCCTAAGCCATTCATTGCTCCAATACTTAAGTCTAACTCTCTGGACAGCATAAAAGGGAGTCCCGAAAAGACAGTTGACGACAGACGAAAGACTATTTCTGTTGAAAGTTCTTTAAGTCAAAGCAGTAAAAGCACATACATCAAGGAAAAATCTGAAGAAAGTTTCGTTTCTGTAACTCATGTGAATAAGGAAAATTCTTCAACCTTCAAGGCGATTGACAGCTCTAAATCTAACAAGAGTGATGAAAAAATACAAAAAATTGGAAGTCCTAAACCAGGTGTGCCGGAATTTCTTAACGTTCAGTTAAATAAAGTAGATGTGAAACCAGCAACACATGTAGTACTTACAGCTAATGTAATACCAAAGAAAATTGATAGTCCACCAGCTGAAAAACATCAAAACATCGAATCTTTTTTAATCTCGGAAAATAAAATTAATAATCCTGCAGTCAAATCTGTTAAAAGTTACGAAAACATAAGTACTACAGTTTCCGAAGACAAGAATTCAAATGTCGCTATGAGAACTAGTCCTACGACCCCTAGAAGTCCCGTTACACCTAAGCATTTCATGAAGAAGAAGTCAATAAGCATTGAATCACAAGATCGAGTTGAAAAACCAAGAACTTGCTCTGTCAGTACAATAGGAAGTAATGATATAATAGATGACAATATATCGCTAGATAGAAAATCGCACTCCAGTTTTGGAAGCAAGAGTTCGATTCAAAGTACTGACAGCAATGAACATAAAATACCAGACCGCCACGATGAAACAGTCATATTTCGAAAAAAACCCGTGATAAATAGAGAATCAAAAAGTGACAAAAGTAATGACGATGAACCTGAACTTATGAAAGTTTTTGCCCGAAGATCTCTCAAACTAAAAGATAGTGAAGTTGATAATTTAGCTCAAGAAATCGCAGATGCAAGTGCAAAAAAAGAAGTCGATAATAATGCTTCCAAAACAAAAATACTCAAAAATGAATTTAATGCCTCCATTAAATCAAGAGACAGTGATAAGGAAAACGAAGACAGTAAAGACGAAACAGTTGAAAATAAATTTGTCGATATCGCTACACGTGTCAGTCAGTTTGGAGTGCCGCATTATCAAAGGAGTGTTAGCATACAAAGTGTTACTACAAAACGGGATAGCGCTCCTGTTTTTAGAAACGAAGTTAACAAATACAAGAAAGAAGTTTCTGATTCCACACCAGAGAAACGATTGAGAAACAGAACGTTCCCTGATCCTTCGAACAATCGCGAAGATATAAAAAATATCGCAAAGAGCGAAGCGATGGCTTATAAAGCTGATACTCTTACAAAGCGGCCATGGCAAATGAAAGACGATTTCAGACAATCGGTAGAGAAAGACAAACGCGACAGTACTGTGATAGAAAAAGATGGCGAGAGCGAGAAAAGTGAAAGTGGAAAAGAAAGGTCAGACGAAGAGGCGGATGCATCACCACAGTTTAAGGGAATTTTACAAATGAAAGCCGAATGGGAGCGACGGGCGAAACAAGGGATGACCAAATGAATCAAGGTGCTAGTAAGGTATTGATAGGTAGTTCGGTATTGTGTTTTCTAGTTGTAGACAAAAATAGATATAACAGGCCTATGAGTCAGTACATGTATGCGATACATCAACATTGTTGATTTTATAGTTTTCTAGATTATAAAGTTTATCTATTTAGTGTAATACGTACTACTAACTAGTAGTCTAATTGTTTAGAGAATTAAAAAATTACAATGACTTAGGACATATCGCCGATTGTAATCATTTGCCAAATAGAAATAATGAATATTTTGTGTGATTATTACACCACTACGTATTTATTTATAGGGGGACTGGAGTCTTGTATTTATTATTTTATTTATGTGATTTTAAATATGACGTAATTTGTTTATTTTATTACGTAATGGACGCATTTTTACTGATATTATTATGATTTCGTTAAAGTAATCAATAAGAAAGTAGACGTAGGTGGTACTCGACTAGTTGAGACTTGATCTCTTTAAGGTTTTAAGTTTGCTGGCAAATTATATTTTAATACTACTTCTATAATTGATTTATTATCAAAATATTTGAAATAAAATTTCCTACATTTTTAAAGTAAGTAGGTCTGAGAGGTCGAGATGCTTAAAAAACTATCCGGTCCCCGGTTTAGAGAGCACTAAATGTAAACCCCTAGTAAAGTCAAAATATATTTTTCCAGACATTTCCAGTAACTAAGATGTTACTTAACATAGATATAAAATTGTAGAACCACATATTCTCAGAGTAACGTATAAATAGAATGCTAACGTTCGTTGTTAAGCCAATGTATTTTTGAGTGTTATTAAAACGATATATCGTATTATATTTTATTAAAGACTACTTATGTATTCGACATTTCTGAATTGTGAAATACAAATTTTATTCCTATAGTTTTTTGTTGTTTTCTTTATGATCCCAAAATAGATTTTGAATGGCGAACATGATTCATATAAAGTAGTACCTACTACCACAGAATACATAATATTAGCTGTAGTACCAACTACTTGCACCCTGTAAGAGAAGGCGGTTTGGAGGTTCATACAATTTAGCCTTTGGGTATTAAATTCGTTGAACCTTTATACAGCTGTAGCTCTCTAGGATAGTTCATCATGTCACCGCTAGATGGCAGTATAAGGCTCAAGTGAGGAGGTATTTTTAATACTCCATTTACTACTTGCTTGGTCCAGGGGGTCAAGTGTGCTATTTTAACACGACGCTCAAACGATTGACCATCGATTTCTATGCAAACTATCTTTGGCTCAATTTAATAAGGCCTTGTCCCACTAGTAGACTTACCTTCCCTCATAAGGTTTCCAAGCTCTGTTATACAGAACGACATGTCTTAGCGATAATATTATATAGATATTGGTATTTTAGTTAAAACTATAATTCGCCTGAATCCATATATTTTTTTCTTTTATTACAACTCGAATGCAATTTCTATTATTATTATGTTCTACCAAAGATGTTCTACTTATACAACATGAGATACTGATATTAATCTCAAGCATATGAACGGTTTCCTATGCTAACATTTGCCTGTTGCCAGAGCCAAGTTATTACGATCCAGGATATTTCTGTCAATATTATATTATTATACTTTTCAATACTAGCGGGGAGTATTTTCACGCTTTGATTTGTCCGGATATGAAAGTATATATTATGTTCTGTAAAAGAATTTCGATGTACTGAAAAAAAGGAAATTTTATTCTGTAATAGTTAGGTACTTATTGATAATAATATTATGATGAGTGATAAACAAATAAACGAATTATTAAAATAGCTCCCTCCATAAACTAATTAAAATCATTTTAATTGACTCCTTCGGTCAATTGTTTTGCATATCTACATCTTACAAAGATTCATTCACAAATGTTTAAATTTTTCGATAGACGTCGAGTAACTCCACAGAGTATGTTACTAGCATTACTCTGAAAATGAGTGATATCAATGATACTAATTTTATTTAGATATTTCCAGAATGTAACTTAAACATCGTTAAAATAGGAAAAGATTTCGCAAAATCTTTAATTAGAATGGCTCAAAAACAACATCTTAATGTCTGTCTGGATGTTGAAAACAAATAGGATCAACCCTCCTAAGAGGGTTTCTAAACGCAGGGGTAGAGTCGACGCATGCGCGGACATCATTCCGAGTAACCCCAAATCACAATCGCGAAGCAGTCAGCCACCATTTTATTTTCGTTTATTTCTATTTCTCCGTCTGTAATTCGAAAACTCTGACCTAGAAAGTGCGAAACGATTTAAGAACATTTTGCCGTGGTCGTCCCGGAGAGGTCTATTAAAACTCTTGTGCTTACGTAATATTGGTTATCTATCGAATATTGACTTCGGCTACAAAAAGGTAAGGTTTTATATATTCATATGTTTTTTAGTGAGCACGTCGAAAACAATATCGATTTTCAATTAAATGTTACATCTCAGGGGCCTCAAAATTAAGGGTAGATTGTAGAGTTCGTGAAAAACTCGCTTTTACATGTAAATAGGTAGCTTACTAACTAAACAGTTAAGTAGCAATGTTTATTATATAATAATTGCTATATTACCAATACAAAACAATGGTCACATATCTACTAAATACATTAGCTAATAATTGAGGATCTGATAATATGATAGCAACTCATTAGGTAGGTTAGAATGTTAGTCAGTAATAAATTTCTTCTGCCATACCTACAAAGACATTACGTTAGGACACATAGCAAAATAAGAATTGTTCTATATTATACTTATTTTGCTTATGAGTTTAGGGGATAATGTAAAGATCGCTTGATAGAGGCACTGCGAGCAAAAGAGAGAGATGATATTTGTTAGAATAATTTTTCTAAGTGTAAAATTCTACTTAGCCTCCCTTTAACTCTATCTAAGAAAAGATGACATTCCTACAAAATGTGATGTATGGTGACGTAGGTCCCTCCGTAGCTTCCCGTAGGCCGTAGCTGCGTAGTATTTGTCGATGGTACAACGTTGCGTCGTAACTCGAAAATAGTATCTTTTCATTTAAAAATATCTTAAGTAGTAAATAAAATTTATCACGTTGTACATTTAGGTTTCTAATTTCGAGTGTTATATTCAAGTACCTAATAATAATACTCCCCACACCGGTTTCGGTGACGGTGGCCACTGGCCAATGAAACCGAGCC
>DWTA01000112.1:0-14205 GCA_018236805.1 Plebejus anna | reverse complement strand
AGTAGAATGTAACGTATTACGTAACATTCTATTACCCATGTGGTGCGTCCACAAAATACACTGTCGGACGACAAGTAAATTGCGCTTTGATTGTTAGTTATTAGACCGTTAGAGCCTAAACAGAACCTCTACATGCGCTGTTAATGAATTCAAACAATTAAAGTCTGTTTACATCGCCATTTAACTGTGTTAGCGGTAGCAATATATTCCAAATAGTCTGGCTGTTTTGCCAATAAATCCAATCTGAAAGTAAGAATATCAACATCCTTATGGTTTGGTTTTAAAGAGCAATGTTTGTCTATTTAAACACTTATTTATGAATTGCTTAAGAGAAATGTGTTCTGGACAAACCCAAAAATATACTATAAATCAGTCGAATTCAGTGAACAAATAATTGCGTCATTTTTAAAAGATTATTATTTAAGATTAGTATAATAGGCGTTGCAGACGTCAATACCGCCAATAATTCCGTTTTCTGAACAATAATAATGATTCTGCTGGATATACCGAGAACGCAAAATATGTAACTTGCGCTACCCTGCGCAGTGCGCACACGCATGTTACATTCTGAATTATGATGACTGCACGCAGAGACAGCGCCGTAAATAAGGAGTTAATTTACCCCAATACATTGGGAATAGCATTCTCTTATTGCTTTACACTGTTCTGCCTAATGAGAAGACAGGTTTAGATTTTACAGGCAATGTAAAGAAAATCATTAAAAAGTGATCTGTAATTAGATGATTATTATCACTAGTAATTTAATGATGATTAAACTTAAATTTAAAATGAAGGGCAAATAGCGTACGTAGGGCTTATGTCCAAATCTTCATTTAATTATAGTTAAGTAATAATAATATTCTAATTATAAAATTATTAATAGGGCAATTGTTGTTAAATATTGTTTCACTAATTTGTTTGCTTAGAAGTTAGAACCATTTACCAATTGGAACTACCCTAAGCCTATGAAAAGCAAGATCTGGCAAGGAGTAGGTTGAACTTGATTGGAAAAGAAAACTTTGTTGCGGTTATAACTTTGTGAACTGGCGATAAATTAAATAAATTGGGTGGTCTGGACAAAAAATGTTGAAAAGACAGAAAAGACGGAAAAGCACGCTTATAAATAATGTATAGGAATTCTTGTGCGTGTCGTGCGAAATGTTATGCGCAACCGTTACTGTTCTCGAGCGGAGTTTCTGAATCGTGTTTGTTTTGCAACTATTTGTAGGCTTTAAGCTCACTGTGGTATCGGGACCTTACAATATTTTGGATTCAACGTGCACTATATACTAAGTAAACGATCTAAATGATGACCATGAACCCATTTTTGAATTTAGTAACTAAATGTAAGATCTTAGCAATATGCATAAATTCATAGATCTGGTGGCTTAGATTTACTACTACAAAATCGACCCTACGCAGTCCACCAACTAGGTCGTTTAGTATCAAATATATCAAAATCAATGAACCGACGCACAGCAATAACGCCATCTTTTGATAGCTTTATGGAACTATTGTAGCGCAAGCCAATAAGATTCATGGAGGTACTTGCACCAGACATGAATCAAAGTGTTCCATAATTCATAGAGAATAACTAAAACATCGAAGGCTTCATGAGCCCCCCGCATAGAGCATTTTTCACCTTACTGAATTATCCAAGAGGCATAAATAAGCTTTACCGCAACGATGGAACTCTTGTGTTACAATGAGTTAAGGGCGCATTAACAGTCACATTTCGCCACCACCTACTGCTAACCGCGGAATTTTATATATTAACGTCGTATATTTCTATGCTGCTATTATTAAAGTAGGTATCGACTCGTCGCCTACCGGCTTGCTACGAGCACGCGAACGCTTGCCAAAGTTTCACTAAACATGGGTGAAACCTCCATTGAAATCGATTTAGCAGTGATTACGTGAGTGGACAGTAAAAAGTCGTCGTTAAATATCATTTAATGGTTAGTAATAGGCGATTCGGTCATCATTACACTGTTCAAGAATTCTTCATATTTTTTGATCTTTAATAACCTACCAGATAACCACTTAATGCAAAATCAACCTGACTCAACCGCTGCTCCCAAAACCAGTAAAATATAAAATGGCATTGAACAATTTTACTCATTATAATTGGGCAATAAAATAATTGATTGAGAGTAAAATAATTTAACGCAAGCTTGTACTTTTACTTTACCAATATTGCATACGAGAAAGTTTAATAGCTGGTAATACTCGACGTACATTATCGCATTAAAACACTTTGCGTTTTTATCCCCCTACATTACTCGGTTCCCACACTGCCAAGTAAATGACGACAAAGGAATTTTAAACTATCATTACAGCAAGTAAAAATTCACTTGTAGATCTTACAGCTGCATCTTTTGTGATTTTTTTTTGCAATACAATGGAAACAGACGAAAGAAAATGCAAATGCATTTTTAAAGAAAATCCTTTTTTCGAAAATTTAAAAGGCAAAGTCGAACATATTTCATTGGTGATTAGAAGATTACAAAATGTACTTACGATTGACATGATTGATATAATACGGTCCGATCTGTGGATCGTACGCCTCCTCCCAGCCCAGCGGCAGCTCATTGCCGATGCAGTCCGCGAACGATTGGGGCTTTGTGTATCTGAAACAATGATTATTTCTTGTCACTACCGAGAACACTCAATTGAAATGATACTATACAGACGCGTTTGATTATCGCCTGTTGGCTAAACTTCATCACTTGCTGAGCCACAGTTCTATGTTTGATGACATAATTTTATATCAACATCATAAGAAATATCAGTTGAAGCATTTAGAAACATTCGAATGTCGATAACACAACAGTTAAAGGAGTTATCACCGATCGATTATAAATCATTCAAAACATTAAAATATTTGATTGTCTCGATCGTTAGATCGGCTATGGGGAATTCCATAATCCATATATGCTGAAAACTTTTGGTTATATAACTAATTGACTATTTTTTAACCGAGAAGTCAGTTTAAACGTTTAATTTTTATTACGTGACTATTTTAAGAATTTCCTGTTACTCCGACTGCGCAACAAATCTTGTTTATATGATATCGAGGGTAGAATTATATACACTAACGAATGTGTGTCGTAAGAAGCAACTATGTCCTTGGTCGTTTTGGTTTTTTCCAATAATTTTTGAGAAGTTCATTTTGAGCGTCATCGATCGTGAGTCGTGACCCTAAATGTTTTACCGAGTATTTTATTATCTGCATAATTTCCGAACATTGGGCTTTACTTTCCTAGGGAATAACTCGTTTAGTATATTGTGGAACCTTCAACGGAATATCTGACGCAATTCAACTTATTATGAAAGTCCGAAGAAAGCCTGTTGTAGCAGCTTTTCTTGAGGATCATTGCATAAAATATAATTTGTAATCAGTCTTTAAAAGGTTTTCTGCTAGCCCTTCGAGCTCTCACGACACAAAGAAACCAGATCTATTTAATTTACTATCATTAAAGTTAAATAAAAATAGCGTGACCCCGTTATTACTTCGAACCTCTCGACTGGATAATTTTGACCAGTTATTTAATGATATATGAGAAGCGAACAGTAGAGCTAACGTATTGTTCGTGAATCGTTCGGAATTAACTAAATCTTACTTGGAAACTGGAATGGTGTAATTTTAGCTTCAATAAACTTTAATAGGTAAGTATTGTGTTTTTGATAGGTACTTTCTTCATGCAGTGGTAGTAAGTACGAATACGGCGTGCTCGGTGTTAAATGCCTTATTCACAATCTTTTCACAATATTCGTTTTAAAGATTTCCATTTATATTACCCATGTATAAGGTTATGGAGACTTATAATGCTTAGAAAATGTTACTTAGATGTATTATACGTTTTCACGGAAAGACTTCCTGGATAAGCCGAGATAAGCATAAAAATATAAAAGATATGACGTCTGGGTGATACCATCATGAATAAGTATAGAATTTACATTGTGAATATAATGGATTAATCCGTAGGCAATCTTTTGCCGGGCAAAAACAAATAGGCATTCATTCCCGCCATAGAAAGCTGAAGGCATTCCTGAGATAAATTAAAGGGCGTATTCGAAGTGGAAGCATGTGGTCAGGCTAGGTGCAGATAATAGCAGCAGCAATTAATGCTGGCGGGTACCCGGGAGCTAGCAGGCAGGGCGTGGTCGGCAGGCGCCAGCGACCCGCTCCACAATTCTACATGCAGCAAGTTTCAGTCGCGCTTAAGTCGGCCGCCATCGGATGCCAAAACCATTTAACGGTTCTCGTGGCGCTTAATTCGCAATTTATTACTGGTATATCAACGAATTCCCATTTAATTAGGCTTACGTCAAGCGGGTATTCATTTCGTATTTCCCGGTATATTGAGAACTTAAGAATTTACATCGGTAGATAAGTACCATCAAGTTTTGCAGAAACTTGAAGATTTGTTTGAAGACAAGAAGAAAATATGGTGATGCCATTCATATAGAAAAAAGATTTTAAAACTTGAGTACCATTTCAATCATAACTTTGAATTCAAAGTTGTCTTGTAACGTTACTAATTTTTATTTATTACTGAGAGACCGTTCAAAAACAGGTTTAAGTATTTACATTTGTGAATCCTACGATATTACACAATATGGGTATATTGTGAGCCGATTCTGGTCGAGTCCTCAATGGAAATTCGTAACTTCCGTAAAGCTACCGAAAGTGCGGCGTTCATTTCAGATCGCATGTATCGAGGCGAGAGTATGGGGAGCGCGTGCGTGTGCGCAATGCACATACAATGTGTCGCGTGAAAAAGAAACAATTGTCGCAGCCGTGCGAGAGAGCGAGATAGGTGATATTTACAAAGTCACTGCATCGTGGTAGAATGGCAAAACCAGTCCTGTCAGCGGGACATCAAGACGAGTCGCGTTCTTGGAAACGGTGACCCGTGTCATGGAATCCCTAATCGCACACATACACACTTTTCCACGCACACAACCACGCACCGAACGTTCACAAGACTATCGATTGCAGTGGAAAGAGGCAAAGTTTAATTAAACAAATTGTAAATGTTACCATGATACAGGGTTACGTAACGATTTTGCTTACACGATACATTCTAAATTGTAATAAAGTTAATGTTAAACACGGATAATTGATAAGTCTAGTTAGCCATTGCATTCTTCAGATGTTATCAAATTATTTTATTGATAATTACGATCGCCTTAGTCATACGATAAGAAATTATAGCATGCAATGTCAAATGATAGCAGTTAGAGTATTGATACACGCGCGTCGCGCATTTCGAAATTTATAGTAAACTGTACGATAGTCAATATTGCTATATAGGCTAGTTTAATAGGCTGTAATAATATATTCAGAGAATTCTTTGATGAAACATTTAAAATAACGCATTTGAATGACAATATTACATTGTGTACATCCAATATCATCTAATATGCTTCAATTATTGTATAAGCTACAAAAACGTGCTTAAAATAATTGCAAATAAATAAATAAAATAGAAATGTTAGATTTGGAATATAAATACCGCTACAATCGCAAAATCTACGATTCATGAAATGCAACTTTGAACATCAAGTGATTTGTCGGCAAACTAAACATGAAAACGCAAGTGTACACTATTCGACTAGTCCAAATCCAAAAGATTAATCGTCTTCTGGCAACTTGTCTTTTTCTATTTGTGAATTGTAAGGTACACCTACTGCAGCTTTCAATTTTGAACATTGCCAAATCCTGGATTACGTGTTAACTCCGCTCCCGTCTGGATGAAGGCGGTGCCACGCCGTCTCACACATATCGGCCCACCGACAGACGGACACGCACACCTACTTATGTTCTATTAATACCGGCCAACAAATATTTTAATCGAAATAGCCCGTTTTATGCACATACCATTAGGCTCAACAGAAACACATTTACTTTTCAGAACATTGAACTAGTCCACGACCGTTGCGGCTATATTTAAATATTTGCTCGTTAATGGTCATACGTATTCAGTTTAGGCGCCGAGCGAAGCTCAGGGACGGACACATCATACTTTGTTCCGAAAAAGGAAGCGTGTTAGGGTCAACGTGATTTCCTCTCGCATTCCGAAACGTTGACACAACCTCCGACTAATTATAAACGAATTAAACATCTTGCAGTTCGAGAAACACTACCGGGTCATCTCATGCACCAGAATCCATTGTTTGGGCGTATAAAATTTGGAGCGAATAACTCAAGCCTTTAGAGCTGGCCGTATTTGGCACAATTTCTGGGAAGAACTTTCAATTGGAATACTCTGTCTTATAAGTATTATATCGTTACATACTGCTACTAAGCGAAAACGACGTTCAAAGAAGCAACCAGGGATTACTGCAATACTAGGTATAATCACATTAATTTACAAATAAAAGATGTGAAACTAATAGATGATGTACTGAGCCATTAGATCTGACATTAAAATAAACGACCATAATAATTGCGTTTCAACGGTTGCCATGTTGAATTTCGGTTAGAATGTTGCAGTTTAAAAGTGACGGACAGGCAACGGATTACATAAACATTGAATGTATAGGGTTTCCGTCTGAATCACGACGCATACCAGTCAGCTTCGTCACGGCGCCCGTCGACGCGTGCGACACAATATCATGAACATCACGATCCTATAAATTCAATAATTATTTTATATTGTATCATTTAATATTACAGTTTTTTTTATACAACTGTATCTTTAAAGTAGTGGATGTTGTCATGGTTTTATACATCTAATAGAATTTTCTGAAGTAGCTAAGGTCTAAAAGCTATTCACAAAATGTCATACAAATGACAATGAATATAGAGGTAAAGTTTTGTGACCCTTGTGGGCTGTCGCCTGTCATGGCCATAAGACTAGATTTTAAAAAGTAAAGGTTTAGGAGGTTAGTTAAGGTTTAATTTTTATTACCAAACATTGATATACTTAGTAATAAAAGCTTATCGAACTGCTTTGATTAGTGTCATGGACCATGTATGGAGTATACACTAAGCTGAGCTGATAGCACCAGAACTTTCTCATAGAAAGTTAAACATTAGGTTTATACAAAGTCAAATCGTTCGTATGACGACGTTATTAGAGCAATGACTGTAAATACGGGAAATTAAACTCAAGCATGCGTTCAGTAAAGTGGTTAAGTGAAATGGAAATTAGCCAGGAAATTGTTTTAAATATTCAGTATTGTGTTATAGCCGTGTCATTTTCTAGGGTAAGGGTCTATGGTGATGGTTAAAAAACCTATATGTATAAACACTGTAACATTAAGGGTCAGTTTATTTCAAATTGATACGAGTATAAACGGTAAATTAAAAAATACAAAATGAATTTTCAAAGTTAAAAACTTATTTGAAGAAAGCTTCTGAAACAGTTCCCCTTGAAAACGTTCCGTTTGTTTAGAAATAAAAGATTTGTATTATAATCAAAGGGAATAAGAACATATTGTTAGATTCATATCTATAAGAAAGTTCACATGGCGCAGCAGACCGATCTCAGCGATCAATCTATGTTCCGAAAGCAATTCTTTTGTACATCTCCCTAACATCATTACGGTCATTAACAATTTAGCTATACATCGTAGTTAATTAAAACACGGGCAATTACTCTTCAATCTTATAGAAGTGACAGACAACATCTGAAAACGAAATAGCAAGTGACAAGTCAATTTACCGTATAAAGTCGTGCATGAATTTTAATTAAAAAAAAACATGGGATTAACGTATTATATTTTAATTTTTAATCAATGTCTTGAGTGTTTATAAGCGACATATTTTATATACTTATTATTTTTTTGTTTTTGCTCATGACTATACATAGATACATTTACAAAAATAAAACAGTTTTAACAATATATTATATAACATAACCATTTAAATATCAAAACGATTACAGGTGTTTGAATTCCTCAACGGGTACCATTTTAACAAGCAAATAACTAACAATGCCTTATAGGAACAAGGTGCTTAATAGAATGGTACCAGATATGGAAAGATATTTCGCCCACGCTTCAAATAGTAGTTTATGATTTATTCAGAAGTATTAGAGACAAATTGTTGTGTTGCCTTTTCGGGAACCTTGTAGATTGACATTCTACTATTGATACAATTTATCTTCTAGAGCTACAGATTCTGAAAACTACTGTATTTCTTCTGTTTTTTTTAAATAATTTGTAGAAATATGTATAATTATTAATTAATCATATTATAACTATAAAACTATTCTCTACTAGTTGATCCGGTGAACTTCGTATTACTTCCCTCCTAAATCATAACATAAACCTTCACTGGACTTCCACTAATATTTCAAAACTAAAGTTCTCGAGTTTTAGCAAGACTATCAAAGTTTAAATTCATAAAGATTATAAAAATTATAAATGTAGAGTAGAGCCTATATTACGTATTAACAAAAGTAAAAGCAAATTTTAAAAGACTTTTAGTGAGTAATGCAATGAATACGGACTACGGTACATTGATTTTATCAAACCAAAAATATTATGTTGTAATGAATGGATACTCGTAATGGATACAAGTAGGGCCAATAATATATTAAATATATTATTATTGGTTTTACTTATTTTGTGTTTTTTCTACAATTCCGATACAATGACGCCATTTTAGTTTTTAGAAACGCCAACGGACCGCAAACAACTTATCAAATTGCGGAAACTTGTATGGGCGGCATTCCTGACTTGTCCTCTACTAGTAAATATTATGCAAATAAGGTGTATAGTGTCCTCTTACTGCGTCAAGAATAATAAAATTTAGACTTTTTATTAATAAAACACAAGAGAATACATTAAATATGGAGTCAGATTTTAAAGGCAATATAAAAGCTACACGTTTTAAATTATTGACGAAATATAAAATAATAATGATAATTTTAAATAGGCCCGTGGTCTAAAAAGCCAAAAAGTTTCTATTTTAATGTTGTAAACCGCCGAATACAGAAAAGTAAAATTATCAAAAATATAGAAACTAAATAATATAGTCGTCACAGTTGAGTAAACAAGAGCAATGTGACAATATGATAAGAATGGAATGCCATTTCAGATTAGAAACAGGAGTAACAGTATCGTTATCGTAATTGCATAGATAAGTGGAAATACCTACTCGTCAAAACGTATCTAACTGTACCTCATATTTTAACGTTACAGCCTAAATAAGTTGAATACTCGTATATAAATTATCGAAACTTACAGGAACTTTATATAGGTAAGTATATAATATTCTGACTCTATAACGTTTATAAAATTTGAAACCAAGAATATTATATTTATTAGACTAATATTATCATTATTATTCTGAAGAGTTTGTTTGAAATTTAGTGTTAGATAGCCCATTTATCGAGGAAGGCTATATGCTATAATACCTAAACATTACGTTATGACTATTAGGAGCGCAGAAGCAAGAGGAAAATGTGGAAAAAAGCGGTTGCCCCGCTTTTTTCCACATTTTTCATTTATATCTTTGAGAGCTTCCGTTGCGTGCGCTGCAAAAACGGTCCAAGATACCCAAAAAATACGTACTTATGAAATAATTTTTACTCTTTAGATGATCTAAAAAAATGTTTGTGATAGTTTACATGTCTATCTTTTAAGATTAACTCACAATAATTGTTTTTATCCTATACAATTTTTATATTGTATAGGATATGTCCTGACTGACTGATTCATCATCGCTGAGCAAAAACTGTTAAAGTTACAGCCACGAAATTTGGTGAATAGGGTTGTTTTATTAAATAGCCACCCACTTAGGAAGGAATATTGAAAATCTTATCCCGAAGGAGGTAAATTAGGGATTTAAAGTTTGAATGAAAGGCCGTCATTTCTTAAGTTATAAATATGAAACTTTATACGTGCAGAATATTTGATCGAAAGATACGTGTTTAAGCTTTTTGGAAATTCCACCCCCCAAGGGAGTGAAATTGGGGTTGAAAGTTTGAATGAAAGTCCGTCATTTCTTGAGTTAGAAACAAGAAACTTTATTTCTGGGGTACTGATAAAAAGTGAATAAATACGTATTTAAGCATTTATGGAAATATAATATATATATATATAGGGGTAACCCTGGGGGGGGGTGAAATTGGGGTAGAAAGTTTTAATAAAATTCCGTCATTTGTTGAGTTACAAACATGAAGCTTTATTTTTGAGCTACTGTTAAAAACAAAAAGATACTTATTTAAGCATTTCTGGAAAACCTACCCCTAAAGGGGTGGAAAAGGGGTAGTTTTGAATGAAAGATTTCTTGAGTTAGAAACATGAAACTTTATTTTTGGGCTACTAATAAAAAATGAATGGATACACGTATTTAAGCGTTTCTGGAAATTCTACCCCCAAGGGGATGAAATCAGGGTTGAAAGTTTGAATGAAAATCCGTCATTTCTTAAGTCAGAAACATGAAAGTTTATTGACGTTTGCGTTTGAAGTTTGCTTAATTAATAGGGTCCCGTTTTTAGCCTTAGTATTAATATATTAGGAACCCCAAAAAGGGGAGGACTATATTCTTTGTTATTATACTATATTAACGCGGACGAAGTCGCGGGCAACAGCTAGTATTTAATAATTCAGAATCAATATTTTCAAATTTTATTCTAGTAGATGATAATTTATGTCAGTAATGAATAATTATTTTTGAGGTGGGTTATAAAATGTGTGACAAATCGATGACAGCAGCTATTTATTAGTATTTTTTTTTGCTGAAGGCAGGTGAAGTAGCCCTGATGTCACTGCGACCCTTGAGGATCTATTGTGACTCAGATTCTCCATACTCTACCTGTTAAGTGGTGGATAGCCTATCCGGAACTTATCAGGAAATGGTGAAACAGCCCCTATAGCATCATCGAAAAGTTTCTCTAATATTTAAGCTTACTTAGGTGATAGGTCTGCGAAGCCAAATCATCGCTGTAACATAGCCAACCGAGATCATTAAAAAGATAATGTTTAAAGGTTATTTAAATTTAAATTTACCCGGCAAAGATCAGTAAGTTAATACTGCATAAAATAACGGCTCGGGTACTATCTCATGCATTTTATTTCAAATTTGTGCAATTCAACTTGACTTTAGCGCCAGATAAAGTCAATACGAAGATAAAATAAAAACAAAGATACTTATTGAAGCTGAGTACACAGAGCATAATCTGCCTTGCAAATCGCGCACTTGCGATTTCGTGTTTCAGTGCAAACTATTTGAGAGTTGAGACTGTTTAAGCAGTAAGCATTTTGTATTAATTGGTGTTGCAGCGGAATTTGTGTTTATTCATTGCACATCAAACATTTCTAAATAATGCACCATTATGTGTTCAAAAGCTTTGTTTAATTGTTATGAAGATACTTTGAGTTGCGGGAAAAGACATTGAATAGTTTTTATCCCGGAAAAATGTACGGTACCCGCGCAATAATCGAATTTTGGCGAAATAGAGCTGCATCAATTTAGTATTATTTATTGTTATTTTACATCGGAATTCGGTAAATTTTATTTGTTTAATAATAATATTATTATAATGCAAATAATAAATAATATGATATCGTAAACTTTTGTCTCCCATTATGATATTTTAAAGATTTTTAGTCATACAATAAAATGTTTAACTTTTCAAGCTCTTTGATTTGGATTTTGGTATGTGTTAAAGCGCTACATTGCTTGGTAATACTCGTATTATATGCCCCTCCTTCTTTAGCGCTTTCAGGTTATATTTTAGGCAATAAATTACTTCAGGACCATTTCATGAGACGCGAAAAAAAAGGTTTCATATTTTCGTAAAAGCCAGACATTCTCATGACGTGTTTTACACTCCATCTAGAGTCGAGTATGTTAGAGTGCGACACAGTGTTATAATATGTGGTGTCAAGTTAGTCGCTTTTTGTGACCATTTCTCATGCTTGTCTCAATTAATCGCTAGACGATTTTCAAATTAATTCTGTTTATGGGTTAATCACGCCGAACGAAATCGTCAAAACTAGCATAATTTTAGTAGCACCCTAATAGCTAATGATGAATGTTTAAAATATTTCACGTGTAAGTTACTATATTATGTATTCGGTTAGGTAACGAGAGACCGATTTGGTTCAATTTGCCCACCGCGCCGAGTAGGGGTATATGGGTATATGGGGGTATGACGCCGCCTGAAATTTTAATGACAAGAGACCGCACCACGTCAATATTGGAATATTATATGGTATGGAAATATCTGTATATTATATTTATAGCTCCGGTATAATATACCCTGGTCGAAATGTTTTGTTTATTTGAACTGACGTGAGTGGTGAGTGAAGAACCAAGTAACAGTAAAAATTGGCGTTTTACAGAAATGGAGGCTTTAGGACCGGAAAAGTGTTAAAATAAAAAAATAAATTTTCTAATATTTTACCTAGACTGGAAAGGTCAATGACCGCTGGTGCCACCTTAAATTGTCGTGACTATAGTTATTTTATTCTTCACGTACAAGGCGATCAAGAAACAGGGAAAGTCGTCAAATCGCATTTGAAAATTTTTCAGAAGCCCGTGTGTTCTGTATGTCATATTTTATCGAAATTACCAATATTTTTCTATTTGTATGTCGTAATTGATTTTCTCTCAAATTAGTGTTTCATTACTTACGTTTATTAAATTGTCCCTTAATCAAAACCACTTCAGTATTCACATGCGACACCTATTTAATTAGTGTTGTCTCAGGTTTACTTGATATCTTATTAATTTAGTCTAGTCTGCTATGAAAACGTTTCATGACGTGTCTCATTTCACTAAATTACTTGTTGCTCGATGATGTAGCAATAAGAAAACTTATTATAGTTCTCAAAGAGTTGTCTAGTTATGAAGTATCCATACATTTATTTAGTTTTTTAATTAGTTTTTTAGTTTTGTCTCTGCATTGGGTGGTAACCCAATGGTTGACTGGTAGAAAATGCTCTATTGCATTAAGTCCGTCATTGTACTTTGTGCAAGAAGTATAAAATAAAATAAATAATATTATCGTGTTTGTCTGTCTGTCATCTTCACGCCTAAGCCGCTTTACCGATTTCGCTGTAATTTGGGCATAATTTGAGTCCTGGGGAAGGATATAGGATACTTTTTATCCCCGAAAAATGTACCGTTCCCGCTCCACGTAGTTGTTGCGAATATATCTTGCATGTGTGGAGCCGGCTTTATGTATATTTTTCGAATCCAAGAGATTTCGCCTTACTTCCATCGTTATTCTCCGTTTTCCTGAAAATTATTAGACATCTTGATATTTTTAAAGTAGCCATGATAGCTCTTATAATAGCTTTTGTACTACATCTAAGAATCACATTACATTAGAGTGCCGTTACTAAGTGTGTGGCCTTTGTGTTAACAATCACTTTAGAGGCTAATTGCTTCTTTCATGGTGCAGGAACAAGAAAATGTTGTTAAGAATTCTCTATATTGTTCCCTAATTGAAGTGCAGCCGCAGACTGTAGCGGCTAGGAGCAAACCCAATAATTAATGATGATATAATTAAAAGGAAACCCGTCCTTTGAAACTTCCGATATCTTCGTTTTGTCGTATAAAATGTGTAGCGCTTTTCATATTTTCTTTCACGGTAAAACTTTAATGATATCATTTTTGTGGCATATATTTTTACTTTTCTTCGTTCTTTAATAATAATTCTGTGACTGTTTACTAATAAATCATGAATTCTTGTTTCTTGTTAGTCAAATCGCTCGAAGGCTGAAATGGTAATTATACGTATCAAATTCTGACGGGACTATTTAAAACGTGGTCTAATAACGGAACGATATTATGACGTCACGAAACAATGGCCGCAAAGATAACAAGGCAGGGTGAAAGGCGCATTAATTTCACAACGGTGTAAGGTTTGTTCTGACAGTGTTCATTAAGGCACAAAAGCGAAGTCTATCAGTGAGTTTCCGTAGCTCAAATAAAGCCGTAATGCCGGACCTCGGACAATACTCGCTACTAACCACTAATGTTCCAGTCATTGCGACGTGCCCCGACTCGCTAACGTCTTCGTTAAACCGACGATATAGTTTTAATTTGCTTCAGCTGATTGGCGGTGGCAGCGTTAAAATGACAGAGCTGCAGTTTTAGTGCTGATGTTATTTGCTTTTTTTCAGGACATAGCACTCTGAACATTAATCAAAGTCGTTGGAATATCGAACATCTCATTTCCCTCTTCCGAGCAAAAAATACTTTTTTTTTTTTTTTTTTTTTTAAAAATTTTT
>DWTA01000111.1:0-14207 GCA_018236805.1 Plebejus anna | reverse complement strand
ATATTATTGTAAAGTTTCAATAAAATCCGTTCAGTAGTTTTTGCGTGAAAGAGAAACATACATCCATACATACAAACTTTCGCCTTTATAATATTAGTAGGAATTAGGATAGTAGGATAATATAAAGTGAAAGTTTTGATTTCAACAATCATGTTGAAATGTAATGGATCAGCACGAACAGTCGTATTTAAAAATAAACCAAGTACTCTGGCCAGACGCGGATGAAACCTTACAAGTAGAGGAAATTATAAAAACTAACCTGCAACATTGTTTGACATTGAAAACGAAGACGAGAAGGTCTGATAAATTTTAGGCCTCGCCAGTAATTATTTTATGTATTTTTTTAATATTAACTTTTGTGCCCTATTGAAGTCACTCGAATAGCGCAAGATTTGGTACAGTTTTTATGATGAAATATAACAATGTCTCATAATTTCTTTAGCAACGTTGTCCTTTTCGTGCTCGAGGATCCCGCGTTGTCTGTTTATTTACATCTGTCTCGTCCCGTTTTGTCGTAATTGTATATTGTTAAGGGATTTGGACGCGCAATTTAAGCTCTTTGTCGCCATGATCCAATTGGGCGTTTTGGCGCGGATACAGAATACGTAATGGCGGACGATACGCGCGCAGCTGCACCCGCGCAGCGTGTGACGCAGGGCTGGCAATACAACAGACCAACTTATACAGTCAATTATAACACATTTTATTTTGATTGATTAGAAGACGTCGAGGCACATTCTTATTAACACTTCAGGTTTGATAGTAAAAATGCTTCTTCATCAACTGTTTTATTTTCATGCCCCAAGACTTTTTAAAGCTCAACATTTCATCAACTACGTACATTGTAACGTGTTTTGATTACAATTACATAATCTCGTAGCATTCCTCCAGCTGGTCCTTCGAGTCGTTCAAAATGAAATGTAGTCAGCCCTGCTGGCGCGGCGAGGTCGGAGTCGAGATGCGATAGTTTTTGTCGCCGGAGTGTTCTGCGCTTATAATGGACCGTTGAGTCTGTATTCTCGAGTGGACTTTGTCTCCCCGGGCCCGACGCCCGTCGCCCCGGCCCGACACCGCTCCCACCGACACTTGACTCAATTACTTGTATTTGTTGAGAAATACATAATATACAATAATATTCGTGACTCCCATGACTTAAACCTAGATACGGCATACACGTATTTAGGAGAGAAAACTCTTGTCCTTGAGAAAATTGACTGCGTAAAGGCTGAATTAAAGCTTGAAGAATAAACCGAACATTTGCACAATCCACTCATATAGCACCGATTAAATAAACAATATTTATATCGGGAGTCGTTAACGATTGTCACATAAGTATACCGATAAAATCGAGAATATGTTTATTTAATAAAAGTGAGTCACGCGGGGCAGTTTCGAGAGACTTACGGATTTTATGGGTCGTATCGTCGTAGGTGGTTGAGTGATTTACACACAAATTAACTCTGTTAAATGTTCTAAGGGGTCATCGACTGCGAATGGAGAATTCGCTGACGAAGTTGAGGCCCGCTCCGCGATAGCGTGCGCCACTCAATTAGCGGCTGACACGCTGCTGGCTCGAGTTTTTGTCCAAACGGCATTAATATGCCGATGGACTGAACATTACGCTCTTTCGTCGCTCGTCGAGCCACTTAGACCGTTTACACCGATATTAATTAAACGTGTAGACGAGGTCACATTTTTCAATTTCAAAATTTAAATTACACCTAGGGCGGTTTCGGGACTGGCTGCAGTCGCTAGATCTTAGGAAGTTCAAAATTGTATTCCTTAACTTCTGAACTTGATAAGGATTAAGGAATCAAAATATTTTTTTTATTTTTGCCACATATTAAAACTTTATACATTTATATTTTATCAGTCTTATTCTACTGGTAAGTGGTAACTGAGAGTTAAGAACTCCTAACATAACCTTATGTTGTTTAAAATTCTTACCCAATAATAATATATGAACAGCAGCACCTGATTACGACGGCGTCTGATTTAAGGTTACCAGATATTTTAAATTAATAAACGGTATTTAAATATCGCAATATGTCATACTCGCGATTATCTGACCATTTTTGGCGGGATGTTTGCCGCGAAAAAAGTCGGCTTCGAGCCGGACAGCGGTATGGCGGTTTTTGCGGCGCGTCAGAAAACTCGCGATAAAAATGGACGCCAAATGAGTATTAATTCGCACCGGCTAATAATGACATAAATACACCTAGCCGGGACACAGGGTGTTCAGATTGATTAAGTACCCTCTACTCATCTAGATCCTAATGGCAATACTATACTTATTACTTACAGGCCTTGTTATAGTTTTGACTATTACGACTCATAACCTTCCTTATTATAATTGGGTTACAGGCTGCAAGCATGAATAACAGGAATTTATATAGGCAGTTATGATATTATTATCTCGAAGAATTTAAATAACACTTCAATCCACGATTATCATAATGGTGTATCATGGATGGCATCCATGGCAATGTAAAGATGCCTTTGAAAAAATCATGCAAGTAAATGACAAAAACCGTATGTTGTAAGTTGTACAAGTGGTGACCCAATGCAGTTAGCTGAACTGTTTTCTGACTGACCGTTCTGACTTCTGACTGACGATTACCAACTTACCAAGCACCCTGTATACATAATGACAGGAGGCGGCATTCCGCGCGACACGTCCCGTTCCCGTTACCGCTGAATCTGTTTTGCCGCTGCCCGCTGCTCGCTACCCGCTGATGACGCTCAGATATTCGTACAATTTATCGTGGGACTTTCTGACCCGTTTCAACGACCCGATCTCAACAAGGTTGTCAAGGTTAGGCACGATGTTTTTAGCAGAGATAATGTATGGGCTTCCGGCAGTGGTAATGTTAAATGCATCATTGCCGTTGATGACTTTGCTGAAACACTTCAGTTTAAGAACGTAAAAATTTAAAAAAAATATATAAATTGAGTATGCTATTACAGAATGTGAAAATTGTTTATTTGAACATGAAAATACACGATGTGTTAAAAATACGTCCACACTTAATTTAGATTAGGTGCTTAGTGCCATTTACGAGTAAAATTACCATTTACCTAATTATAGACGTTTCGCACTAACTACATAAGTACCGCTACTGCAATAAACTTTTGAGAATTTTAATTGTACGTTCTAGCACTATTTTATGCGTCTACAATTTTCTCGACACGTGTAAAATAAAGTGACTAAATTTTGTATCAAAATGAATCAACTATTTGGCAGCGGAATAGGGGCAAACATGCAAATCTTAAACGAAATACTGCTTTAAAGACGTCGCAAAAAGTTGTTTATCAGTCTCAATATTATCTCAATTATAACGAGCATGAAAATGAATGAAAAAACCTACTTATTATGTATTTGATAGGCCCACAGCGACCAGCGGAGCCTGAACCCTCGCGGAGCACTCGGCGGTCTTAGTCCCGCGGATGACCGCGCTCGCTTGGGATCAAATAATTTTGGTCATTCGGTGAAACGACCAGCTCGAGTAGACACCTAGGCTCGTACGCCGACAATGGGGTCACGGGTCTGTTTGTTTTAAGGGTAAATAAGGGTGTAGGAGCTCGTGGGGGTGTGCTACGACCAGTCAGGAGCAGCTGACGCGGAGGGTGTTTTTACCTACTGGGGTCGGCTGTACCTACGGTGCGCCGGGCCCTAGACGACGCGACGTCTGTACGTTCGTTTATGAATATTTTAGTCGGTGTTTATCCGGTGACGTATGGAAATTAACGTCGTCAGCCTGCAGCCAATTTTCGAATATATTTTGAATAAATTATGGCGTATAAGCAATTGAATCTTAGGGCAGTAAGCAGTTACACAATATTATAATAATCATTCATTTTTAAAATCATTTTTACAATTCCATACTAAGAATACTATTATTCTGTTTTTCACATTCTACACTAATATTCTGCAACTTTAGTTATTCAGAAATTAGTATTTATAGATTTTCAAAGTGTACTGGACTCCCGATTATGAAATACTTTTTATTTAACAAAAACCAGGAAAACCAAAGTAACTATCTTGAATATTATGTCATGAAAAACGATCAATAAAGGCGAATGTAGGGTATAATCACGTGCATAGACTAGCGCGATCAAACGTTGCAATTAGGTGGGAGTTGGGACTGTGGGACTGTGGGATGTCTAGACAAAAGACGGAATAATTACAACAATTTCCTATAAAATTGTCGGCTTTATTATATACGAGTTCTAAAGGGCTAGCTTTTATAAATGGCTAGTAATTATGGTCTTGCTCATGATCTGCTAACGAAAATTTTTTTTTTAATTCAAGTATCACAAATAACATAGCGGATCTTCAAATAATCAAAAATGCACCTGTTTAATCTCCTTAGGTCACCGAGACCACTACACGCACCGGGAGATTGTGTGAGTGACAGGCGTGGCTGCGGCGTTCGTTGGTTCTAGCCAAATCGTTTGTAGCAGATTAATCAAGATTACAACCCTTTCCGGGGCGCGGATAGCTTCAGATGTAACAATAACGGGGGATATTATTATGTAACGGTTTTAGTTTAGTATATGTTGAGAGTTCTACATTATATTATTACAAACGTTTATTTAAATATAGAGCTTCATAACTATCACCAAGTGCAACAATTATTTGTCTAGCGGCTAGCCTTTCAACATAGTGGCTTTTCTTAAAATTAATTAATTATGTTGTCCTAAATCCCGACATAACTTAACTAACATCCTACACGTGAAACTTCATTCTGTATTCAATTAAAAAGTAAAAAATAAGACTAATAGCAAAGTCAACACAATATTTGAGTTAAAATAACAATGGACAACTCAAAAAGGCTAAGCGTGTTGTTAAAATAATCTATGCATCGATTTTAGCTCCCCCATAAAGAATTAACTTTAAAAATTATATTAACAAAAGCCAAAACACATTTGGACCCGCAGAAAAGTTATTAAACATTGCACCATTACACTTTAATTTTGAGCCCGGCGGGATTTGAGAGGGGTGGCCAAATTAAAAAAAATCGCTAGCAGTGATCAGTTTTAGAGATGTTGGTTCTGTATAAAATCGAAATTATTTTTAATGTTGATTAATTATTATTAGTTATTACTATATAAACAGTTTATATTATATTGCTGCGGATATATTAAATACGTATAGCCAAATTAAAATATGCATGGATTACCCTGCGAAATATTGTTGCGAAAGATAATCTTCAATAGAAGTTACAAAATATAATATTACAAAGTATATGACCCTGGTGATAATATTACTGATTATAAAAACAAATACACAACCAAAATCGAAAAACATTAAAATATGTTATATGGATGATATTTCAACAGGATCTCAACGATAGTTTTCAGGAGGCTTGCGAAAGGCATGTTATGATTCAGGCTTTCATATCGAGCTGGGGATCCCGAGAGTGTGAGAGCTGACTGCTGAGGGTGCCAGCGCTTCAGCCATTCATAGGTTGCGTTTATTCTTGTACAAACACGTTTCTGGCTGGCGAAAACCATTATTCCTTTGTACCCCATTATGCCCCATAATGCCCCATTCTGGGGCACATCGGTACGGTTGTATTTGTTTATCTTTTGCGTTGTTTAAAAGTTTTTTCTGCGTCGAAAACACTTTGGCTTGTTTATTTTTAAATCGAGCGTGTGCGAGTGCTCTTCAGCGGGGCATATGAATATGTTTGTTTGTTTGTTTCGTGGCCGGAATCGAGGGTTCATACGCTGATTACTCCTCGTTTCGGCGAGAATTGAGAAACATTCATCAAAAGCATAATTTATCGCTAGTTCAACTCTAGACAAGGAGCCCCTTACAAAAAGTCAAGATTAAAGAATCTCTAAAAGCTCAAAGCGAGGAACTTTGAACTCTCACGCCGACACGTAGAGTTCACATCCACTTATTATAACAAAAGTGGAGCTCGAGATCGGAAAGAATGTGTTACTCATAGCGTTCACAAGAATAAATGCGAGATGTGCGTTCCTTTTAAATGCATGCGTTTTCTTACTATAATGCAGCGAATATCGATGCATATAAAACTTTTTCAAAAGCGAAGTCACTAAACTTTTCCGTTTAAATCGTTACTACCTAATGTTTTTACTCGTGAAGTCTTAAATATAAATCTCGCTGACAATTCTCATCGACTTTTGTGATAATTCTAAAAAACGTTATCCTCGGACATGTATTCATTTTATTCATAATTCTGTTTCGAGAGATTAACTCAAAAAGCAAACATCTGTCTCGTATAATAATATGTCCAAAAAAATCATAATCCGCCATTTTGAATTCATGAATGCCCTTTCACAATACAAACGTTTTGTTACAGACATGATCTCCCCGACGGGGCCCTTTAACTATTTTATGAAATTATGTATTTCATTTGCCTCGGATTATTTGTAAGTAACAATAACCGACGATTGGTACAAATAATCGTCTAAAGTCTATTTTTGCGCTTAAAACTGAGGTTAGTCCGCTTCCCAGTCATCGCCAAAAAATTCTACCAGAGCTACGTGTCTTCACATGAGTTTCGTACGAGCAGCTATCGTGTTGTTTACCGTATAGGTCGAGAGAGTTGAACTAATAGTTTATGATGGCAGTAATCAGCATAGTTCTCATTCCAGTTTCCACTCGACAGCCCCTGAGTGAGTCATTATGCACCTCCGCCGGCAGTTAATTCGCCGCAACCCTCCGAGCGCTAATGCCCGAAAAACTGACCTTACACCTCCACGAGGCCCCCGGGACCGCTTAAGTAGCCCAGCGGTGACTTATGTCCGACTTTTAATCGCTCCATCCGAAGGTTTATTATGGAGTACAACACTCGTTCGCCGTGTCGCTATACAGAAGTATTAAACGAAGCAAAACCCAGTACGAGAAACACTGATGATTCATTTGCATAACCGTATTCGAGTCGTAAAATTAGCGGTTACCGTCGTTAAATTTTATAAGACAAATATTTTTTATTACACATTAAATTTATATAGCATATTCAAAAAATAATTGCAAGGAATATTTTGATGTACAGTTAAAGCTGTAAATAATATTTGTTTTTAGCTTCCTAAAGTTAATTTTCATGCTCTGGATGTTTAAAGAGCGACTACAAAAAACGGGAGGAGGGAAAGGAGGGAAAAATAACGAAATAATTGGAATCTAAATATCAAAGGACAATGAAGATGCATCTTCTGTTTAGGTTCATATTAAGTGTAATCTATAGGGTAGTGTCAAAATAATATGATATTATCTAAATTACACGTTGGGCCGTCATAACGAGACCACGCCTCAAGATAATAAATCATTACCGTCTGTTAGTGACAAAATTCCCATCACAAAATTACGGGTCACAAATCGTCACAGAGCACGGCTATAAATCAACTCGGATTCTTTGCGAGATAAAAAAAAACTAAACAAACACCCCGGTCGGACCGTCTACCTGCCCTCGTATCTTTTGAATACTTTTCTTGTATTAAAAATAAAATTTCCGAACGCACGGATTTCGGGGCAAAAAACGCCCGAAAAACTTTCCTTTCAACGTTCTCGTCTCTTTCTACCTCGCGTCGGCCGTCCCTCTCGTCTGAATGCGTTCACAGAACGAAACTAAAGCGTCACATAGAAATTTTTGGTCGAGATTAAGAGGCATCTTGCACCATGTGGCTGAAATATGTAGGGCCGTGCGAAAACGACGGAATGTGAGACGCACCTAGAGATATATACACATGAATATTAATGTCGACTTGTCCCGAAATAATAAACTTCCAGCGGGGTTACCAGATGTATACAATTAGTGCATTGGTAGTTGGTACTGACTTTACTTTGTAAGGATAAATTGAAACTCGAGTAGTTTATGCCAACGAAACGGTCGTTAATAAGCTATTTTATTACCTACTCGATGTTAAATTTGATTAGTCAAGTGAGTGTGAGTTTTTCTGAGAGACACTAGTCACTACCTGTCCTTTTTTCTGTCGGTACGACGAACACTCGGTCGTGATCACAAAAACTTAATTTGTTATTGTTATCTACCTTATAATTTTAAATGTCATCTTTTTGCCATTGTTTGACAATGTAAGTACCCGTTGTGAGGTGGGATCTATTGAAACAGTATTGTTCACATTTAACCTTAATTCAAATAGGAGCTGGGTACACGAGTACTGCGCTACCTCTGTATTGTTAATACGACCATATTTTCTGCAAATATTTAAAATAAACTCATCGTATAATATTATATACATCATAAGGACTAGAATGAATATGAGATATCTTTCCTACTAGATATATTGCATCAGCACGTTTGTGATATGAATCCGTGGCAACGTAGAGGTCGAAACGGGCGGGCGCGGGTGCGGGGCGGGGGAGGCAGTGTTGTCACCGTTGCATTTCGATACAACGAAAATGGCCACTAAAATATTTATATATTCCGCTGTTATGAATAGTTTTGGATCATTTACATATTTATGGCGGGAGGGCTAAGCAAACAAAAGGTACCGTATCTATACAAGTTTTATACCAAAATTTAATGATTTAAATATTGCGACATTTCTGTTATTTACGATCGTCTGCCCACGCGTAACATCAGGTGGTGGACGGGGCCGATCGGTGGTATAGCTTTAATCGTTTTTAGTCTGAAACTTGATACGAGTCTAGAACGATCGTAACCAGCTAAAGTCTCCAGCAGCTCCGTCCCAATGGGTATCTCCGACCGGCCGTTTGGAGTGGCTGATGGCTCGCAGTGGGAGGTATAATCAATTTATAATCTGCAGTATTTATGGCCTTAAAATTAAAGGGTACTCGAGTATTCCCGCGTTTATGACGTTGTAAAGTCTCTACAATTTCGCACGTCGTTGTTGACTCGTTATGCTGCAGTTGCGACTTCTGTTTAGATCCTTTACGGATGTTCAATTTACTTAGGACTATCTTTATTGTAAATTATTTGAGTTCATTTTAAAACAGAGCCGATATTTATTTTTGATCCTATATCAATCGTACTTTTATGCTCTCATCTACGAATCATTTTGTCCTAGTGCTAGCTAAGTGAAGATAAAATTGGGTAATTTAACACTAAGTTATCCAAATTACTCCAGACTTAAGACTCAAATACTAAGTGGACAACGAGACCCAAATTCTTCATCGCCATAAACCAGAAATAAGTAAACAAAAAAGTAAGGAGCAACAATGTTAGTACTTGTCGTGTTATTCCGTTGATCATCAAAATTTAATGTTCGCCACGCGATGGTGTAATTTTCCAATCTCATATCATAAAAATACCTAACGGGAAGCTTCGTATTAAAAGACCATAATTTTAAACGCACTACTTCAGTAGCCGGTATCTGAATTTGAGAAAAAAAAACACCTGCACGTCTGAGGTTATTAAATAGGAGGGGACCTAACTAAATTACCAAACTTGCCTTTACGCATTATTCGATAGTTATTCGGTAAAATCTGATCTGCCCTCGCTCGATAATGTGTCATATCACAGTGTAAATAAAATCGAGGATCGTGTGAGCGGGAGTTATTAAAAATCTTCGATCGCTCGGACGGAATCTTAGGTAGCCTCAGCATATTTCATCTTATAAATAGATTTTTTATAAATTACAGGGTACCGAGTCGCTCGGGCTCGCGCTCGGCCGTAACTACCCTTTAATTCCGTTTTATTATGCACTTTAATATTTGTTAAATAGAGTTTAATTTCCAACGATTAACTACGAAATTCTCGTCGTACGAGCTCATGAATTCAATAATGGGATCGGCTTTTTATGGCTCAGGTAGCGGACGTTTTGTTCGGCGCAGTATTAAATTATTAAAATCTTGAGGCCGAGCTGACCCCCGAGTCCCAACTCCTCCGGCGTTTTCTCCCCTCTTGTGTGTGTGCCTTCTGGCTCCTGCCTGAGCTGCCTAGTACCTCCGCTGTCACAACCGGGCCTAGTTTTTGTCGTGATTCCCGTAAAGAAATAGACAATCGAAAGGGTCGGGAACAATGAGGAGAGAAAGTCCTTAACTCTTGAGCCGGTTGGCACCAGGGTATTTATTCAATTAGGGGCACAATACGCCGGCTGGAAGTGCACGGGCGCAGGTAAACGCCAATGAATAGATAACAATTGTCCGCCCCGAGATACAACATGGAGATATTTTTGAGGGTTCCACAAAATTGGGGATAAAAACCAAAAGTTTAATCGCAGCGGTTCCAGATAAGAGCGGCGGGAGCCATCGAAAGGAGAGCGAATACGTTCTGCAAACTGCGACGCCCTCGCAGATCATAGCTTTAAATTCCTAACGAAATAAAGACTCAATAAAGACTCTACGTTGTACGTATCGGTGCAAAAACTTTGACATTTAAAAAAAGTCAGCGGCGCCCTGCGCGGCGGCGAATTTGCATTAAGCGATCCGATATTTGCTGACCTTTAAATGAACCCCGCATTTATAATTAACATGTTACAAGTCGGAGTTAATACAAACTTACACATTTTCAAAACAAACATCACTGGGTTCAACAATATTCCCATTCACGAGGAGTACGTCTAGAATAATGCTCAACTTTTTCGAGGCCTTCTTGCTCCGGTCTCATTGGACGTTATTTGCCGTCGCCGTGAAGTGCGCGACGCCGACGGGTTTAATGTGCGAGCGGAGGTAGATAGCGTCGTTATTAGCATGTAATTTGTGCATTCGAGGTTTACGGGTCGGTGCCCTACGAAATTAGGGACTTCCTTCCCCGAGGGCCGAGGAGGAGCGCCGGCTATGTGCCTCCATATCTGGGCATCCTCCGGAGTACATGGGCCCATGTACTCCGACACGCGATGCCCCCGGGGGCACGGTTTAACACATTAACTTTTTGTAAATGGGTAATTTTTCGAGTATACAACGGCGAAGTGATAAGGCGCGCTATAAATATTACTAGAAATTCCGGGCTCGTTACGTTCAGTGATTACGTCGGCGTCGCGTACGAGATAATTAAATAACGTCACGAGTCACGACACCCGCTGGTCGCTTAGCCTGATGTTGTTTACCTTCAGTAGGACCCTCGACGGTGGCTCGTAATATTTCATAAAAATCCCACCCGAGACGTATTAGTTTTTATAGAGCACCCATAAATATAATAAAATGCTTTTTGGAATCGAGGCACGGTGCATAGACTCGATCCTATCGCGTTTCCGGTCAAGTTGAGAACTAAAAAAACGTTCTCATGTTGGTCAAAGAGTAAAAAACGTGCAGATGGTCGAGTATAATTATATACGCGATAATCATGGCGTATATTAGAATCGTGTACTATGATAATGTATTTGTTACGTTACGAATTAGCTGTAAAAACTAGAAGGTAGGCGATAGTAGCATGACTTAATTACATGTTAGGACTTAGCATTGGTTTTTGTGGGAGCTCTATTGCGTACACAATTTTCTACTGTTGAAACATTTGTGACAACAATTCGTTCGAAATTATTTTGACATAACATTTTTATCACGAAAGGAGCGATAACGGCAACCCTTGCTGCAATTAATACATTCACAGCCAGCGATAAAATGCTCGAGGACTGTACGTTTCGTGTAAAAGGAGTGTTTATAGTATAAACAAACAAATAAGTTACAACTCACAAGTAGAGTGGGATTTTTCAGCGGGGCGCGCGGCAGCGGCAGGCCGCGGGGCTATCACAGCTCGCTGGCGATAGTCGATACCATCATGCGTTAGCCTGCTGCCTGCCGCACGCGATGGCCTATGGCTAATGGCGCTAAAGATAATTACTGCTTTCAAATCCTTACCAAATTCCTGTCAAGATTAATCAACTAAGCCTAGGGTGACTTCAGTTTTTGCCGCGACCACGCCTTGTAATAATCTAAATTGCTCCACTTGTCGACGAATCAAATGATCTAGTTTGATTAACTTTACTGCAGAACATTATAATATATATTATTTTGGATGGAGGAGCCTTCAGAATTCCATATTTATAGTGTTTTATAGTAAATGTTGTTAATACAACAATAGTTGCCACCAAAAATTCAATTCTACTGATCATAATATTCCTATATTTCTGACAAATGCATTTTTCTGTCCACAGATACGCCAAGAGAAACCTTATTATATAGCAGACCCAGAAGTCGATTCATTAGTAAGTACAAGTTTGAATTCTTTAGATTCTTTAGTAACCATAGAACGGTCAGGTTCAACGTAAAAGAAAGCACAGGCCGTAAACTAGGGACGTAAACTAGTTAACACTAGCGCTCGCATGTTGGGAATTTACGATTTGATTTGTCAAAGGGCTGCTCCTAATAAAGCACAGGTAAACGAGATTCTCGGTAATAAAAATGAGTGTGTATATAAATATATTGTCACTCATAAACCCGACGTCGCAGTCTCCCGCGGCTAGGGCGCTGGGCGCTGGGCGAACAAAACGAGAAAAACATGGCGGCCACCCACCGCCGCGGTTCGACACGGGTACTTAAGCGATTTTTAACAAATAAAATCTAAGGCATTACGAATTGTCGTCCCAGGATCAAATCTTTTATTGGCCTGACTCATTCGATATCAAAAAACGAACTTACTAACCTAACGTTTCTGCCCCGAGCGGCGACATCTGATTTGTGATGTGAAGTCGTCGTTTTAAATATTCAAAAATTCCGTAAAAAGCCGAAGTGTAAATTTACGGCTGACGTCACAGTGCGGCCGAGAATTCCACCGGCATCGAAACTCGTTAAATAAACATAGATCATAGAAACCGCTACCCAAGTTGAAGTTATCAAAACATGTAATAAATAATTCCCGCGATCAAAAGGCCGTTAAAGACGCCAAAGCTTGCGCAAGCGGTGATTAATTGCCCGAATATAAAATAAACGAGTGTGGAGTATGTTAAAACTGTTAATACGGTAGCGGGGGCTGACAGTTACCTGCGCGTGATAAGCCAAACTTGTGCTGTAGATAACCGAAACACACATCCGGGCTGCAGGAGTATTGCATAATATTGTTTGTTTTAATTTGGTTAAAACAGAAAAGCAGGTAATAGACAATACTTTTGAATAAAAATAATCATAGAAATAACCTTATGAATAATTTTAAGTTTCGAACACTTGTGGTGTTGCCAACACTGGAAACGGCTTTAGCGTTTTCAATAGAAATATGTTGAAGGATACGTCAATAAGCAATTCTTAATGTAATTACGTTTCATTATACACTAACAAAAGTCGCGGCATAAAACCTTAATAATGGCGATTGTGAGTGCCCGAGGATGTTTGTATGTCGGTCGTATTTAGTCCTATTCACTTTATCAGTCATTGTGTCTTTAATTTCTTATGGGCGCCCTCTTGCGGTGTGCTGGTTAATTGCTTATGTCATTACTTTTGGCCGGCTCCATCGCGAAATTGAGCCTTAGTTGCAGGAGTTAAGCTCCAATCTCCAACGCTCGGAGCTCGGGGTTCATTTGACAGTTAACTATTTTCATTACTTCCAACACACGAAGTAGGCTTTTACGGTCATTTCCATTGCTTTACCGACTAGACGTGCACAGATTATTTATGATTTGACAGAAAGTGGATATAGCATATATATAGCATAAATAGCAATACCAGGTATTTATACCCTCCAGGGAGGACTGGGAAAGAGAAATCCCAATCGATGTCCGCCCTAGCGATATAGTTTGGTTCACAGATGGATCAAGGAAAGACAACCGTGCGGGGGCCGGATTCTACGGGGGCAGGCCGCCAAAAGGCAAATTCGCCTGTTTGGGTGAGTTTGCAACCGTGTTTCAGGCTGAGGTCTTCGCTATCCTCGGTTGTTCACTAGAAAGCCTGGAGATGGCACTAGTTAATAAAAATGTTTTTATCTTCTCCGATAGTCAAGCTGCACTTAAAGCACTGACTGCCGCAGAAGTTTCGTCGAAATTGGTTCTGGAATGCATTGAGACGCTAAACATGCTAGGCAGGAACAACAACATCCGCCTAGTATGGGTCCCGGGCCACAGTAACGTCCCCGGCAATGAAACCGCTGACGAACTGGCTAGGCTTGGGGCCGAGAGTCTCATATATGGCCCGGAACCAGTTTGTGGTATACCTCCCAGTACCACAAAGCAAGTGATCAAGGAATGGGGTCACAGACTAAGTAGGAAGCAATGGGCTGAGACCCCTGGCCTTGAACACTCCAAGGCACTAATTCCTGGGTTCAACAAGAAACTATCTGAATTAGTGCTCACCTTGGGTAGGAACCAATTAAGAATTCTTACCAGAAGCCTAA
>DWTA01000110.1:0-14255 GCA_018236805.1 Plebejus anna | reverse complement strand
TGACCATACAAACATTTTCAAAAACTAGCGGTACTACGGAACCCTATATTACGCGTGGCCGGACACGCACTTAGCCGGTTTTTATTATTTTATTATTTTTACGGACTTCCAAATTGGACTTAAAATGTTAATCGTATAATATTTATTTTGTAAAAAATTAAGAACCATTTAACTGTTGCAAATGAGTTACACTAGCAGATAATTACGTTTTATTGGAGTTTTAAATGAAACGTCGACAGCAGTCATTATAATTTTATTGACAACAAAACATAAGTCCCGACAGCGGGGCGACAACAGTACACACACGGGGCAGCCCTAGCGTATAGCGCGCTCACAGGAGTATCGGAGATATCATGCGGAAAACACTGAAGCCATCAACGAGGTATTTTATAAATTCGAATATATTTAACTCTCCCTACGTATATTTAGTAAATAAGTTTATTTATTTAACACCATTCATTAAATATGCTCGAGTTATTTGTGCTCTACCTCCTCTAGTATTGCTGCTGCGGCGGACCGTCGCGGCCCGCGCGCCTCCCGCCGCCGCCGACCGCCGCCGACCGTCAGCGACCGTAGGCGACTACCTCGCGGCGCGGGAGAGGTGACTTACTCTAATGTTTAACATTATGGTGTCATGTAGCGCTCTAGCGACACTCGCCAAACGAATACGTCGTACATACAATTCTACATGGAGAACAGCGGAGGTCGCGTAGAGGTACACGAGCGACAAAAAGCTATAAGGTATTATACATCTCGAACACTTCAACAACGCAATATAAATATTTGATTATTTTACAATTGGACCATGAACGTCGCAAACCAATGACCGGACTAACCTAGAGATTAGATCGCCATAGACTATAGGACGATACGTAACGAGAACGGCGCACGACATACACTATGCTAGCTATGATATAGTATGAGTATCGCGGACGCGGCGAGGTCGTCCGTCCTTACACCGACTAACAGTATTATTTATTTACAACATTACTCGTATATAACGCCTCGCGAAATCGGTCGCGGAAGCTTCGGTCGGGTGCCCGGAGCTTCGGCACCCGATTCGGCGAAAATCATGTAAACAACTACGAGCGCTTCTCACATATATGCTCATAATATAACTTTACTTACGACTACGTGATATTGCACTCCGACTACATACAAAAATATAGAGGTCGAGTTCGACAAGCTCGGTAGGCCTCTCGCAGCCGCCTATAGTGACCGCTAGTGTAGTGATCGTATTACCTACAACGTATAATGTAGTACGAATTATTTAATATCATATCATTATTATATAGCGACAGGTAAGGATGATTCGTAGACGCGACACTACAACTGTGAAACATAAGCGCGCTATGCACAGCTTCTTTTGGAGTTTCGAGTTTCCCCAGTTTCGTGAGAAGCGACAGTGATAGTGTGGAGTCACGTTCGCGTCGCAGTCGAAGAGTAGGAAATCCGAAGCGACTACAGCGTCGGAGATTATGTACAGCGGTCGTCGATCCGACCTAGTCGGAGTCGGAGTCGGAGGGGGGGGGCGGGGGGGGGGGGGGGGGGGCGGGAGCGGGCGCGGGCGCGGCGTCGGTCTTGGCCGCCGCCAGCGAGTATGCCGCCACCGACTGGCCCGTCGTGCGCTCGATTCCGACCCTGCGGAACAGAAAAATAATATATTATATTATTATAATCGTCTATTTTCATAGCATGTACCGAGTACAGTTATATGTAGGATGTACAGTGATGTTTCTCACATTTACAAAAAAATTGTTACAAATAAATAATTAATTTTCCGGAAAAAATACATATTGTACACAATTCGGAAAAATTAATGTATCGGTTTGAGACAATTACTTTTTAGTTTATCATTAGACGTAATAATTGTATTCGGCGTTCTACTTTGAACACACTGTGAGACCGGTTAAACAATAAACAATCTATGTACTATCAGAGAATTAAGATCCTGATTAAGGCTTATGTAAGTATCGGGTTATGGCAAGCCAAACTGACTATTCGAGGCTTATATTGGCTGCACATAGTCCGATCGAATAACGTACTAATAGATGCACAATCTACCTAGGAATCAATTTTTCTGATGATACAGGATACCATACTGTTTATACTTTATTTTGAGAAATCTAATTTTTTAATTTAGGGCACTTTTCGGAGGGAAAACGTAATTGAAATAAATAAATAACTTAATTACATTTTAAGATATTACACAACCAAATAAAGATACAAAAAATCTTAAACGAAAAATCTAAAGACGAGTTAGGCCAGGTTCACACGGCACAATCCTGCATGTTTCCTGCTCGTTTTTGCAGTATACGAATAAATTGTGGCGCATACAATGTATAAAGAACCATTCACACGTCGATTGTGATGAAACTATTAATCGTGTACCAACGAATCCACTGCAAGCCATCGCCAAACGAATACAAAAAACGTGCAGGATTGTGCCGTATGAATCAAGACTTATCCATAAAAATGTATATTCATGAAACAACACAAAGCAAGATGTAGTATAACAGTATACTCACTTGTACTCGTGCCGGGCGAGGTACCGCACGTACTTCTCCGGCGGGTCGTTGTCGTAGTTCTGGAGGCTGACGGAGCGCACGGTGACGTGGCTGACGGCGGTGGCGGGCATCGTGAACTCCACGTGCGCCCAGCGCGCCAGCTCCGCAGGGATCTGGTCGTACGACGTCAGCGCCATGCGACACACAAGGTTGTGCGTCGTGTACGCGCCTGAATAAATAAATAAATAAACGGTTATTCAATAACTTGAACATCACACAAAGCACCTACATTTAAAATAAGAAACACGACACAGTCGGAATGCGAGGGGGGGGACCGAGTTATCGCCTCTGCTCCGACAAGACACCGCTTTGTCGTGTCGGAGAGGGTTTAATATCGTGCTGAGCCGACGTTGTCACATTTTAAATGAATAACAACACCGGTATCGCTCACCTTGTCCCTCCTTGGGCAGGCGCGGCATGCGCCACACGATGGCGCGGTGCTGGTGCTCGTACTTGGCCTGCCCCGACGTCACCTCGATCAGCGACTCCTGCAGCTGGTCCACGGCGCCCAGGAATCGCTCGATGCCCTTGATCTTGCCCGTGCGCCTGACCACAACCATAACAAACGTTACGAACGTCACAAAAAACTATTGCAGCATCCATCCTTAATTAACGAAGAATCAAAATGGCTCTGACTGAGGACAAGTTTAAAATGAAACACGAAAGCCGGAATAATAAATAGTTCAGTGTTCACCTGTGCGCGGACTTGACGGAGCCGTATCGGAAGTGTTTCTCGACGCGGAAGAGGTAGATCCAGCACTCGGGGATCTCAAAGCGGATGGCGACGTCCTCGCAGGGCACCTGGCCGAGGCGGCGCGAGGTGAAGCCCGGCACCAGCACGTCGGCGCGCAGCTCCACACGGTTGCCGGTCACGCACCACACCGCCTTCAACTGCAGCGGCAGCTCGCGGTTGCGCGGCGGCCGCACGCGGAACCGCAGCAGCTCGATGTAGCACGCGTCCGGCGGCTTGAATCTGACGAGACCATCGTTAACTCCTACAAGCAATCGCTCTTAGCTCTTATACTATTATGATTTTAGTAACGGGTAACGTGCACATTACAAATTTTTCAATTTAATTTCGGATCATACATTTTTGGCTATATCCTTTTGCGCGGACGCGTACGAGCTACATAATTTATCGTCAAAGGGCATCTTGGAATGCGACATTACTTGATGATCTGCGAGTCGTGGAAGTCCTGGGGGCTGACGCAGGCGTGGAACTCGGGCGCCTCGACGCGGATCCACTCCTCGGTGACGACGGGAATGATGTCGTGGCGGCCGACCACCTCGCGCCCCTGCCGCCGGAGGTCGTTCACCCCCAGCTCCACGTCCGGCATACCTGCACACACACACCGTCCACACGATTATGCTCAGTATTAGAGTCGCTCGGGTCAGACCTCGTGGTATTAGGTATCTACAGTCTACACTGAGCTAACTGCCGCCCGGTCGGGTATAATAACGGGTAGAATACCTGGCCATTCGTGTTAAACTTATTTTTAACCGACTTCCAAAAAGGAGGAGGTTATATTATTGGCTGTGGATATATATATATATTTTTTTTTGTATATTCAACGACTATTCCGCCGTTTGTGAACCGATATTTCAGTATGTTTTCAGTTCGGCAAGTTCGAAGGGCGTTCTGCGTCACGACCGAACATTCTTTAATTAGCTACACTCGAGACTGACACATACTGTGCAGCACCTCCGTAGCAAAACGGACCGGAGTGAGCTGACGTCATCGGTCAACCGAGTTTAACTCATTAAAGTCTCAACGCTATGACTGACCGCTGAGGAAGGCGAGGAAGAAGAGTCTGACGCGCGCAATCTGCTTAAGCACGGCGCCCTCCGCGTCCTGCTCCACGTACAGCTCGTCCACCGCCGTGATCTGGACCTGCAACCACGTGTTGGAGATGCTTAGAGAGGTTGCAGTTTTTATTTTTATTTTGAATCGATTTTAGCATACGTGAGATGTGCGAGGCTTGGGAGTCCAATTAAAAGCGTGTTGTCCTTCCGAATGCCATTTATTGAATGCCAATCAATTATACTTACTACTTACTATAATTGCTAAGTAGACAATATTATGAAATACACATATAAAGGAAACATACAGTAATACATATAAAGGAGCTTACACACTACATACGTATAATACAACATCGATATAAACGAAAGCGCGTCGACTGAAACGTTCCAGTGCGTCCTATTTTTTGGCCATCGAAGTCGCAAAATAATGAGACGGTTTTTATAATATGCGGTATGTGTCCTCCCTACTACTTGAAGCGGGCCTCACCTCCTCCATCTTGTAGGTGAGCGCGCGGTCGCGGTGCACGGGGATGCGGAACAGCGCCTCCTCCACCAGGCTGCTGAACTGCTTCACGTCCTCGTAGCTCAGCGACCCCACCTTGAACAGCTGCGACACCTGCCCGAGAACCAAGCGATAAGGGAATGTTTTGTACAGTGAGAAAATATGTTTTTGGAATGGAAACTTCCTCGGCCGGCCGCTAAAGGCTACTCGTGACGATGTGGGTACTCGGTAATCTCGCGTAAAGTATTAATATGCCCTTTTATGTATAGACAGAGGACGAGTAAATTAATTGAACCCTCGACCCAGCTTGGCGCACTAATTTCTTTCGTTCGGAGATAAACTTGAAGATACGTTTCGCAAACTTCGCACTTAAGATCAATTTGTGTGTTCATTTCTATCGTAAGCCGCCATTTCCTGTTTATGTTTGGAAATACTTAAAAGGATTACTTTATCTGGTAGCGACTGTTTCGAAATTAGCAGGTACTGTTACCCGTTAGGGTCAAATCAGACGCGACGATAGACCCGTTTCTAAATTTGTACTGAATAGACAGATTTCAATTGCGTGAAACATCTAGCAAATCAGTGAAATCCATAGAAATGCGTTGCGGTCTGAACAAACCGCGGCGTACCTGCGGCGCGTGCTCGACGGGCAGGCCGAGCTTGCGCAGGTCGGATCCGAACTCCTTCACCCCCTGGTAGTCGCCCTGGATCGCGTACGCCGCGAACTGCGACAGCTTGTTCGTGATGCGCTCTGCCTTCGTCACCTGACCCGGCCTGCAACCAGTCCCCCACGCACCGCCTTCAGTTTCGAGCGGTTACAAGTGCTGCAACTTTGTGCATGTTTAACACTCGTTTCCTAAATCCGAATTCAGAATGCAAAACTAGTGAATTAAAATTAATTATGTGACAATAATTTAATCTATAATAATTTTACGTATAAATTAACAGTTTCATGTTCGTATGCATCGGTTTTGCACATTCAATGGAATGCTTTCTTCCGACCCATCCTCGATTCCACCAAATTCTTAATGTTAATAATAACATCTTTACTATTACGTTTTGCCGCAGAATATGGCTTTGATGTTTGTTAACGGAGCCAAAATAATTGCAGCACGTTTGAAACTACTTTCATTAAAATAATAGTGTCGACTTTTACATAAAATACTCCAGCGCCGTGAAATTGATGCATGCCATATGAAATTGTAAAAGACGTAAAATAATATATTGATAAAATTATGTCATAAAACTATTAATGAAATTTCATTAACAGTTTTATAACATTAGTCGTTTTATTAATAAAAGACTAGATCCCGCGCGACGAGGCAGGCGCTGTCACTCACCGCACCCCCGGCCGCTCCTTGTAGAAGATGTACTGCAGTTTGACGGTGAAGATCTTGCCGAACTGGTCGAACTGCTGCGCGCCGATGTCGGAGACGGAGTAGCACGCCTGCAGCGGAAGCTCCTGTATCGGCTCCTTGTCCGTCGCCGAGTTGAGCAGCTGCACCGCCGCCGTGTCGCCCTGGTACACCAGACGTACGAAGATCTTCTTCCAGAACCTGACCCGATATTTACCACAGTATTATACGTTTCTTCGTCAATAAGAAAGGGAATTATTGCAATCTACGGAGAAACCGTGCCTTTCTCTACTACGACTAGCTAACTATAATATAATACTATAATATAATAGTTTTTTTAAGGAGTTTTCGCTAGATGTGTGTTTATTTGTTAAATTATCGTCAATCGTAAACACGAACAACGACAGAGTCCTCACTGACGTAACCCTGCACTCAGCCTGGCGCGAGCGGCCTGACGGAGCGGCGGCGGGATACCTCTGTCCGGTGATCTTCTTCTTGTTGGGCTGGCGCAAGTGCATCTCCCAGCCCGGACCGTCGTACTTGATGCGCGGGAAGTCCTCCAGCGGCACCGACACGTCGTCGTCGAACAACGGCGTGGGGGGCGTCTCGCCGCCGCTGCCGCGCGTCTCGCCTGCCAAGTGCGAGCTCCGATAATATCATATTCAAAAGAAAGATGTAAAAAAGATACTTTTTAATTACCTAATGGAAACTTAATTACCTTTAAAGCTAGTTCTTAGGGCCATTTGGTCTATCAAGGAACCATTTAGCCAAGCGTAAACAATTTTTATTAACAGAGTTTGACAGAATACCTTTTTCGGGTTCATATCTCTCGTGCGTCGCTTCGCCTCCGGATTTGTCGAAGGGATTGACGCGCGGGGACTCCGGGAGGACCTGCGGGCGTGGCGGGGGCGCCAGCACCGGCACGGCCACGTCCTGACCGCCGGCGTCGCTCTCCTTGGGTCTACACGATTTTAATCGGGTTAACAAAACTGTGTCGCTAATGTATCATAATATAATAGTAGTAAACGTTAGCATTTAAATGGCGAACTCACTTGATAAATACTGAGAAGGTGTCGTCGATAGAGTCCTTGGAGGCCTGGTGGTCGAGGCGGGGGGTGGCGGCGGGGGGCGGCGGCGCGCCCATGCTGAGGAACGGGTCGAACGCCTCCGCCTCGAAGCCGGCGGGGCCTGCGTCCGAGCTCCCGTCGTCTCCCCAAGCGTCTGCATGCGTGCGGGATCGTTTATGCAATGAATTCGAATGAAAATATAAATTGCCATTATATTGAAAGAAAAGTTTCAAAACATTAAACGATTTTAAAGATACCTTACTTTTAACCATGGAGAAAAATCGAGGAAAACTACACTAGGACTACTCACCTGTGTTCATATGATTTCCGCCAGCAGAGTCGAATTTTGCAGAAAAAGCGTCAAAGGCATCTTGAGATTCTGGAAAAGCATCTTGGGATTCAGCGAAAGCATCATTAGAACCAGCAAAGGCATCTTGAGATCCGGAAAACGCATCTTGAGGTCCAGCAAAAGCGTCTTGTGCCAAATTTTCACTTGGAATTGTATTCCAATCGTCACTGACTGTTGTAGATTGCATCTGTACTGATACTAAATGAGTTTGATTATCGCCAAAAATATTTGTACTTGTAACCGTTGGCTCCTGAAATACGTTTGACGGCTCTGATGTGAATATATTTTCTGATTGTATTTCTGTTGGTGCTGATTCAAAAGCATCGT
The DNA here is from genome assembly GCA_018236805.1 of Plebejus anna. Lineage (NCBI taxonomy): Eukaryota > Metazoa > Arthropoda > Insecta > Lepidoptera > Lycaenidae > Plebejus > Plebejus anna. The sequence continues at coordinate 6,285 of DWTA01000110.1, read as the reverse complement.
TTTGCATCGAAAATGGAGATTCTGTATATTCTGGCTGTGAAGAGTCTGCCAACATCTCCGTTTTTTCCGTATTGAACACATTATTGTCTTCGGAAACTTTGGTTTCGAAGGGATTACTTTCATAGGTAACTTGATCACTTTTCCCGCTATGCGAGTCACCATTATCAGTTATATCAGCAAATGGTGATGCGTTTATAGATGCTGTATTCATTTCTGTGGGAGGTTCTGAACAATCCATTGGTACTTCCTCAGGCGGATTTAATTCCGTGTTGGCTACGGATGGTTGTGTATCATTTTTGGCTACAGGTTGTTCTGTAAAAAATATATTAGAAGAGTCCATGGTCGTAGCTGGCTCTTGAACGTTAGGTGGAATCATCTCAACTTCAGAAGATTGAAAATCTGGAATATCGTCACTCAAAAAATCTATTTGTTTCTCTTCTTGTTTAGGAGCGGAATAAAGACTAAGAATTGCTTCCTTTGTTGGCTTAACCGTCACGGGTGCGGGAGCATCAAAAAGATTTATGTCATCGACATCCGGTTGAGAAGGTTGCTGAAGTGGTTGCTGAGGAGGTTGTTGAGGTCTCGGAGGCGGTGCAGGTCGCGGTGGACGAGCGGGTGGGGGACGCGCAGGCTTATTTCGATTTATGTCTAGTGAATCTGGTACTGCAGGTTCTGCTAGCATGTCCGGTTCAGGTGTAGGGCTCGGTGAATGTATATCTCGCACAGACACAGGACTCGGAGTACGAGTTGGTGGAATGCGATCGAGCAAGTCAGAGCTTGTGAACTCCATTTGGCCAGTTACACTCAAAATTAAATTTTGCGTCTCAGGAGGTAAGGGTCTTGCTGGTGGCTGGTGCCTGCTGCTGTCATCTTCTTCAGAAAAAGTACAATCGACTATCGGAGGAATTAGCTCTAGTTCGGTAGGCTTTTCTATGCGCTCAGTATTCGTTTGCGTATTGCCAAATATGTTCATTGAAGGCGTATCATCAAATTGCTTGGCGCCTATGCTGGCAGCCTCAACGCCACCGAAAATATTTATAGGAACTGTGTCACCAGCCGGTGGTTCATAATCTACACCGAAGTCTGAGAAAGGATTACTTGCTGCAAATGGATTTTCGGCGGGTACAAACGTTTCAACATTGGTGTCTGCCATCATGAATGGATTAAGATCATCGGTAGTTACTGCAGCCGTCGGCTCGTTGATACTTAAAAATGGATTAAACGCCATTTTGATTCTTAATTAATTCAGAAATTCGGACTCTAGAAGCTTTAGCTCAGTTTTCCCTGGATTTAAATCACTAGCAAAGGATGTATCAAACGGGTCAAAATCTTCTTCTGGTACCTTTGAAGCACTCAACGGTTCAGGTGATAATGCTTTTACTTGGAATAAGTCATCTGCAGGTTCTAACAAGTCTGTGCCTTGCTCTGTGGTATTGTTAGAACTTTCCTCTGTAGAAAATTCTTTGGCTAATAACTTTAATTCAATACGACTAGGTTGTATGTTAGTTGCAAATGAAGTATCAAATGGGTCTTCGTCTACTTCGTCGTGTTCGGTAATCGGAGCAGTTGGTGTCAATACTTTGACTTGAATATCAGTAGAACTTCCGTGTAGTAAATCAGCTGCAAAAAGTGCACTCTTTGCACTATTGTGAGGAAATTCAGAGTGTCTTCGTTTTGCTTGGTATTCCTGAGTTTTTGTCAAGTCTTCTTGAGATCTTGTCCTCGTAAGTGTTTGAGTTGTGTTTTCGTTAGAATCAAGTTGTTCGTTTATATCCTCAGTGATCGAAACTTCTCGAGTATAATATGGTGTTAACGGCTTAGAAGATTTTGTTTTTTGATCGGGGGCAATCAGGCCTTCTCCTTGAATATCAAAAACGACACTTTTATTGACCGTAAGGTTTTCAGGCCGAGATGCCCTTCTTTCTACAGTTTTAGGTTCATCCGCACGAGGATTAAAGTCGGGATCACTTGGCACTCTGTGAATAGGGGCTGATTTAGTCTCACCAATAAGTTCTTGTTCCAACAACTTCAATTCAACTTTGCCTGGTGCCACTATTTTATCGACAATGGTGGTGTCAAAGGGATCAATTTCATTATCCTGTATATCCAAGGGATCTAAGGGAGAATCACCCAATTGTGTTAAATCCGTTACACTGCTACTTAAAAGATCACGAGCTTGCTTATCTTCGTCGTTTATATCATCAGAGGTAATAGATTCCCTAATACCAGCGGGATTGGTAAGATGAATTCGAACTGACGATTTTCTTCTATTATTATATTTTTCGCGATATTCTTCAGCTCTTGGATCAAAATCTTCGTCGTCTTCTAAAATAACAGCTTCCTGTTTTATTTGCTCGGTAGTTTTCGGGACTACAGCATCCGCGAAACTTGTATCAAACGGATCGTCTTGATCAATATAAGGGTCTAAAACATCAAATTGGTCTTCAACAATCCCTTCAGCAAATACCGATTCGTTTTTATCCGCCTCAAATGCTGACCATGATTCTTGCAAAACCGGTTCAAGAACAATTTCTTTTTCTTCAAGTTTTATGACTTCGGTTTTTGCTTCAAGAGATTCAGCTGCTAGCAATGTAAACTCATCAATTTCAGTTTCTTCCTCCGGTGGTTGCTTGGTTTCTTCTTTTGCTTCTTCAAGTTCTTCTTGAGCTTCGCTTTTCTGTTGCTGCAAAAGCACAGTATGTAAAGATACACTTAAATCAATTGGACTACTGATTGGAATATCAGTGTCCAAATCTAAGATGCTTTTTTCAACAGGTTCAGATTCTATTACTGGAGCAACAGGTGTTGCTTCTCTATCAACACTCTCTAGTAACAGATCACCTGGAATAATCCGTTTGGATTTCTTAGTAGTGATAGTAACATTATCAATGCGTCCTGTTAAAACTTCAACTGCAACTCCAATGTCTAGTCCTTTTTTACCTTTACCGGTTTTGGTTTCTTGACCTTTTATAAGGGCGTCTACGTGAGAAGTATCGAATATATCGTCGTCCTTAAAGTCGTCGGGTGAATCTGGCACATACGCAAGTTTGACTTCGCCACGCTCTACAGCATCAACATAAGAAGTATCGAATATGTCGTCTTGGTCGTCGTCTTCATCAGACTCGTCGTCTGTTACACCGTAATCACTTTTATCTCCACTATCAGCTTCAGCATCTGCTGCAGCTGCAGCAACCAATTGAGGAAAGTCCGCTTCGGTTACTTCGACAACTGGTCTTATAGGCTCTTCCTTTACTACTTTTTCAACTTTTGTTACTCCAGTAGGCACACGTTGAAAAAATGAAGTTGATTTGATTCGGTCTAAATCACCTTGGGTTTTTTTGAGAACCGAATCTACTCCAGTAGTTAAATCCTTAAACTTTGACCATTCTTCATTCTCTTTAGACGAAGCCTCACCACTCTCCGCTTGTTTTCGCTGCTGTTCTTGTCTATATTTCTCTAATTCTTCTTCTGTGAATAGATCGTCTTCACTTTTCCGCTTAGATTTTTTACCCTTTTTCTTCTTTTTAAGGCCTTTGGGTAACTTTAGCATTATATGAGATTATAAATATCTCTCGGTGTTGCTGAAATAAAAATATTTATCATTAATGAGTCATTTCTAGTAAATATATCTGTTCCTCATTATACATTAGCAGGAACTTTTGCTCTTTAGCCCTAAAAAGGCAAATTCATTATATTAACTATATTATAGCCTTCTTTATTGGAAATTATCCTACAAGTGTGCCTTGTAGGATAATTTCCATAAAAATTGTTTCCGAATATAACAACGAATCAGCAACATTTATTTTTATTTTTGAGCGAGTAATATTTAAAGACCTACTATAGTGGGATAAAAATAAAATGAACTGAAGAGGTACACTATATTATTATAAAGATGAAACATTATTAAGTTACACTAAAGAGTGCTAACAAGTAACAATGGAGGTTTTGAAAATTATTGAGCTACTTCACAAAAATCTAGGTGAACTGCAGTAAGGTATAAAACGTACATGCATTTTGTGTGAAGATGCAAGATGGCCGTGAGGAACTACAATATTGAAAAATACGTGAATGACGTGAAATTTAGTAAAAAAAGACATGAATTGTGCCAAAATCAATAAACGGGTAAGGATGTGGCAGCGGGTCATGCGGAGGCGGTGGTCGGTGCGGCGACGTAGAGGTGGCGAGCGGTGAGCGGTGTGACGACGGCGGGCACCTCACCTACCGGGGCCGCGCTACAGCTACCTCATACCGCTAGCCCGCTACGGGTAACGGGGAAGGGCGACTGTACCTTCATCGCAACACGCACTCGGGCTCGGGCCGCCACTCGCGCTCGCAGCCGGGCTGAGACTGCCGCCAACTGCCGCGGCCCACCGCCGCGCAGCGCGCCGCATCGACCCGCGTCGCGCGCACGCCGCCCGCGCCCCCGCCGCACCGCGCACGCGCGTGTTACGTAAAGCCGCCCACACACCACGCGACGGCCCCATCGATTGCATTATTATTAGTGATATATAGGTCCTAGGATGCCACTGAGTCCTTTGGTTGTTAAACTAATATACTATTCTGTGCCTTTGGGATGTGTGCGAGATATATCTCACTCATTTGGCAGGCCATTATCATTAATAATCGCTTTTCTAGGCGGCCTTTACTCTTTAGCTATTATAATATTATTACTCTTGTTATTTGTAATGCAACTTATTGTTCTTGTATTTGTTCGCATTGAATTCTGAATCATACCCTTCTTGCTTGCTATATTGTAACAATATTTGACCGAGATTTATACGTTTGTTGTTTGATACTGTATTAAAATTATGTAATATAGGTATCGGATAGCAGCAACAAAAGGGAGCGCATTGAGCTAGAAGACGATAGCTGTAGCACTCTCTAAAGAGATAATCTAATAAAAAGACAGGGTCACTCAAATGCAGTGAAAATCCGTCGTATCGTATTAACTTTTATCTTAATTTGTATCACGTTACGCTCAGCACCAAAGAGTATAATAATATTATTAAATACTATGATACCTAATACCTATAATTGTGTAATACTTGTACCCAATTGATTGTGTTTTATTACTGTTTTCGACTAGTAAACAAGGAAGGGAGCATAAATTACTGAACTGAATTTAATAGCAGACCACAAAACGCAGACATACCGTATTTAGAAAATATCAAATATTTAAAAAATATTTGTTGAATATGGACTATATTATAATATTATGGATACTGGACTAATTAAAATAGTTTTATTTATAATTCTTTCTTTACTACTTTTTTAGAGATTATGTTGGGAAGATACAATAAAGGTAAGACCGCACTAGAGCGACACGACACTACCTACATGCAGATCTGGGTATAACTTGACACTGGGTTATTTATTACATATAATAAATATCGTACATTGTCATATTTCCTGTTCCTTGTCTTTATAAACGAAACCCAACTACGCCATCCTTTAACTTAAAACCTTAAAGTCGTCTAGAATGGGAGAGCTCGACGGGAGCGCCGAGTATGCGGGACCGGGAGGGGGAAGGGAGTCAGAGTAGTAAAACAAAATTTGTAAATTTCATCTCGATATATTCTTAATAAAAAGACAATAGGAGCAGCGGCTTAGCGTGTGACCGGCGGTGGCGCGAGGCGGCCGCGCGCGGGGACACGGGGACTCCGCCCCGAGCACCAGGCGCGGCGGGACTCCGCCCCGGGCGCCGGGCGCTGCGGGACACCGCTCCGGGCCCTATTGCCCTTGAATAGGGGACGGGAGGGGTGCCGGCGCCGGCGGCCGCGCTCGTCGTCGCGACCCGCGTCTACGTTACGTTATGTTGCGCCGTTTTCGTTAGATATGTATCAGGAACGCTGACGACCGACAATTACAGAAATAAACTTCCCCGGCTATAATTTATATAACAAGGCGATTTCGAAACGAGGAAATAAACTCTTTACATAAACTCTTAATACTTAAAGGTATACGAAAAAATCATTCAATATATATACGACTATTTACGCAATATCGACTACCATAATAATTAACTTGTGTTCGAAGCGTGTAAAGACAGTATCAATAATTTGGCCGCGGGGGCTGCGCGAGCGCCGGGCGGGGCTCCGGCCTCAGTTCGAAACGAATTTACAGGTACGACTTACGAGTAGCGTTAGATATTATTTCTTGGTAAATACTAATTTTGAGCACGTGCTAATGAAGCGAGTGTATCGTGGCGCGTGCGGTCGGCGGGGGCGTGGCCCGCTTACAGCCCCGTCCCGCCCCGCCCGGCGCCCCGCCCCGCCCCGCCCCGCC
>DWTA01000109.1:0-14292 GCA_018236805.1 Plebejus anna | reverse complement strand
TTGAATATCTTTAATGTACAGAATTCACATTTCTACAGTTTTATTATATATGTATAGATGTATAGATCAAATAAGCGTAAAAACTAGCGCTCGTATTTTTAGGAGTTACCTGAAACAGAAAGGCATTTTAAAACAAGCTCGGATTAAGTTATAAAACATCAATTTGAAGTTAGTCAACTACCTAGTCAGAATGATTAAAGTTTAACGATCTTTGTGGTAGAAACTTAGCGTTATTAATTAAACTTGGTTTTCTGATTGTTTATAACTACGTTTCAATCAGTTGACTCGTTAGAATTTTCAACAAGTTTTACCAGTATTTTTCAAGTAGTAAATCAAAGGCGTCGTTTATTTGACAACCCATCGTTTCCTAAAGGCTATGATTTTAATTAATTAAACGTAAACGTGTCAAAAACCGTTGCATAGCTCTTTCTATCTAGCCGATTGCATTGACCGACTTGGCAGTTGGTCGAGTGTTTCTATTCGTTCTTTGCTGATCGCATTTGCAATTAACGCGGTGTGTTATACGTTTTGCATATCTAAACACATTGACGTCCTATTTACTATCGACTGTGTCAGTGATATTTCAATGATGATTGCATGTGTGTACAAATAATTTGCCATCAGCTTCGGGTATCTATTTTGTATTTTCCAAAGCCAAAATTGTATACATTTTGCTCGTCCTTTTTTGCGTTGGGGGAATGCGTTTACGCATCCTCTGGGAGGACAACCGAGGTATGTGGGACTCCCCGGGGCACAGAAGATGCACCCGGGACTACTCACTAAAAACGCCGACGGTGTTCCTGCTCCAGAAGTTGGAATTACGGGAAACGCGTGATATACGACCGCAGAAGTTTTCATAATTTCTAAAGCCTAAGTTTAAGTTAGTCCTGCCAATACTTGTAGCATCAAATAAATTCCAAATCAATTCTGATTGAAACAGGCGTGGTCAAGATGCATCCGTTGCCTTGTTCAAACTATCATCACTTTCACAATAACAAAAGGGAAAGCTATTCTCCCTTGCGGTCAGATTAGTCGGAGTTATCGGCCAGTACTAATTCGTCTTGTTTATTTCGTTTCACACTAATGATTTCGCGTATTGCGGCTTCGCCCTCATTATACCAACCCCACAATCTCTCATTGGACAATTAAATTTTATCCACAGATTTCTCTCTATCCTTTTCCCGGTTGTGTAATATGTAGATGTGTTTATTGCGTAACGTCAGATATCATCAACATCACGTACAACTGATGTTATCTCGATATCATCACTGTGGTCACTTTCATCGCTTTGTGCTTCACGTTCGTTATCTGCTTCGTCAGTCTTGTCACGTCGTATTTTAATTTTTACGAACTGATTGACAGTGCTTACTATTTTATAACTGTACGTAGAACTATAATAATCTCACTACTCTCTATATCCATTATCTATACAGCTTAGAATAGTTATTATGGTAATCCGATAAGAAAAATAAATGATTATTGGCTTACTTTATGCCAGATAACACTATGTTTTAAACAATTGTAATTTTGACAGTCCTATTTTAGTTTGGAAATCGTAGATGTTAAAAGTTATTGCGTTTTGGTTACAACATATTAAATATTAATGGTCTCATTAGGGCTTCCTGTGTAGTTTTCTAAATCGTGCATATGAGACATCTTATGCTTGACTTCAGAAAACCCATAAATATTTTTACACATCATTGTGGGTGCTATATTTTCATAGCTTACTTTGATAAAGCTTTAAATATAAGATTTTAAGAACATATTTTTGAGCTAGAAAAAAAGTAAGCTGCATGCTGTCAAACATACATATTTTCTTAATTTGCTCCCTAGCTTAGACTTGCTAGCATGAATATGTTGCGACTTGCTAGTGACTGTTCGTGTCGTTTAGTCGTGTTCAACATAGCCTTAATGACGGCTTCCGTCTTCATTAGACTCCACCATAGTTCTTGACGGCCGCCGTTCCGACCATATCAACGGTTACGTTGTCATTATGTACACTGGTGGTCGATTTGCGAACGGTTCCCGTCTATCAGCTGTCGGGTGTCTCGCAGCGATGCGTTGCGATACCACGGGGAGATAGTGCGTGTCATTACTGCACGTAACCGCGTTGCGTAAGTTGCGTAAAAGCGGTGCATATTCGCACCATTATATCATTAGATTTGACTAGATTAATCGATGTGTAACTATTAGGTTGCTAAGTGCGAGTGTGGTTTATTTTTTAATAAAATGTAGACCTGCCACGGCTTAATAATTATGTAGGCTTTGCCTGACAAGTGACCTGTTTCATCGGATTTATGTGGAACCAGAATAAAAACTTGTGAACGGCCTAAACTGTCGTGTTAATAAGACTGAGTGAAGAAAACTTTTAATTAATTATAACTCGGTTCAGTTGAACCTTGCTGATTTTTTGTGATAAAAATTAAGATAAACTCTTCAACTAATACGTAATAGGTACTGATAACTCAATCTAATTGAGTAACGAGCGTTGCATAATGATTATCTGAAATTATTCTTATACGTTATGTTGCATGCACGTTATCCGGCATCACTTTTAATTGAAATGCATTTAAAATACATAAACTTAATTTATTTGACTTTTAGATTTGTTTCATAGTCATAGCATGTCGAAATAACTTTTTACTTACTTATGTAGATACTTCTGTGTCACGTTTGTATGCGATTTGTTTTAGCAAAAAGTTTTTTACTTTTATGGTTTTTTGACTAGATACGTAGAATTTAAATGCAACCTAACAAATTCGATGATATTATAATTACATTGGATTCGTATTGACTTAATGAAATGAGCTATTTTTTTTCAAATTGGGCCATTTAAAATTTATCCGAGGTCACAAAAAGTCGGCACAGTTAAATTGCATCCATTCAAAAGTTTGATTAGCTCGATGTCTCGTCTTGCATATTGATTGACGTAGCTACTAGCTACGCCGCCACCCCTCCGAAGCGCCCTATCCACAAGGACGCACGCAGGGAACATGGATTGGGCGCGCAAACTCAGTGTGTACACGGGTCCCGCTCTGTCAGGTCGCGTACTGACCTTAAAACGCTCCACAAACGGGTGAAAGTGAATCAAAAACAGTGGATGTAACTAAAAAATTATCACCAGCCGCTTCGGACGTCCGTTGTAACGCTTGTAACAATCGTAAGTACCCAAATCGAACTCCTCGACCCGCGGAGGGAATAAGTAGGTCACACTTCCGCGTCCTCACTTGGAGGTTGTTGTTGTTCGTTTTGTTGTAGAAGTGGTTACTACTGCAGTATTCCCGCATTACAATAATTTTGCCTGTCATTCTGTAATCATGTCAATTACTTACAATAATTTTAAAATTTATTTAGGAAAACTTCAATTATATTGTTATGCTTCTGGCTTTAGAAGGCCTTGACTCTAAATAGAAACAATAGGCCGTAATTGGCCGTTAATTTACTTTTATGGGAAAAAAAAACATTTTTATAACTCAAAAGTGTGTTTATTACTCTATATAGTCATGTAAACAATTTTATGCTTACAACAGGGCAGTTTATTTGTATGCCTATGTGTTCATTAGCAAAACGCTCGCGGCTCGAGGTGTCTCTATAATGAAGTTAGGAGGAAATTGCCAAGACTTCCTCTCCGCATTGTGCTGCAGTCGGAAGCATTAGTCTCTGCGTCTGTCGATTACGCTCCGATAATCTTGATATTCTCATTTCATAGAGAAAGCCTGACCATAGGATATTACTGAGTTAATTTATCTCTGAAGCATACAGTGTATTTACGCAACAACAACTCTTATACAATTTTCTGATATAGATCATTACGGTCATATTAGCGTACAAATTGAGATGAATTGTGATCGCAGATGAATGTTTAGTTTGGGCACATTTTAGCATTTAGGTTATCTTCGGAGAGTTCTTGAAACTACCCCTTAACATTAGAATGTAGGACAGCAATCAAATTACATTTTACGATTGGTTTCCTATTTCCCTCCCAAGCGAAGGAATATGAAACTGCGTATACTTGAGAAAATTTATCTACACTTTAAAGTTTAAGTTATCCATCTACATCTAATTTTTGATATTATTTAATGATTTTTTTCAAATAAAACTTTGCCATTAAAACAACCTATAATTACTGTAGTTTGACGACAATTTTTTAGTATTAATGTTGGAATGCTGTGCGTTATTCAAAACATGATGTGCTCAACTGCTCACCCGTCCACACTTCCTGTCGGGTGTGTCAGGTGGTACTATTTCTACCGCGGGCGGTTTGCACTCACTATTCACGTTCAAAGTCGATTATTTTTAAACGAGAAGTGGTTTCTCCACGGGTTTTTGTTCCATTAATTGCAGTATACCGGCTTTTAGCAGCCATTTTGCATTTCAAGCACATGTCAGGTATAAATCGGAGGAGCACTCACGAATCTCACTGCAGAATTTGAGAATAAAGCTCACATATTCCTTTCATCTGCTAAAGTTTTTGAAGTAATAGTTTGTATAGTCTACTTGTGATTTGCTGTTTGTGATGTTGACAAATTGTAATTCATCCAGATATTTTTGTTACTCTAGCTCCCTTTAAAGTCCAACTTACTTTAATTTAAGCTTTTTAGACTAAAATAGAATTCTGACTTTTTTCTTACGCTTTCAGTTTACCTGATTCTACTTTTGTAAGATCTACTTTTCGTATATTTTTACCTAGCCTTGGTCCAATTGAATGGTGAAATAGTTATATTGTTTCGCGTTCTAATTCGACGACATTCGGACGACCCATTTCTAGAGTCGGCGTGACAATGCAACTGACCTAAATCTGAATCGTGAGTTAAAATATGACGTTTTAAATACGACACAATGGGCAAACAAAACCACGAAAATTGTTTGTGTTTGACAACAAATAGTAGTGGAGAGTTCTAAAGCTTTCAACGATTGGGTCAAAATACTTAATTTGTCTGATAAAAGTCAAATCTGTGTAAAGTGTGTTCATATAATTCTATCGATATTGCTTTCCTACAAAATTTTTAAACCTTAAATAAAAAACTGACGATTTTGTAGGCGATGAAAGTGAAAATCTCATTTTGTTAAGAATGTCCATAATATTCATCTGATTAGCGCGGCTCATCAAATTAATTCAATGTTGTCGGGTGGCCTTTGTTCCCGCCTAAATATAACAAAATATAGTGGCGCTCTCGCGAACAACACCTTGCGCACTCATCGGACGTCTATAACGGCGGCGAGGTCAAAGTCGGGCGCGAGCGCAGTGCGGCCACCGTCCGCGCGTTGTGAAGACGCCCGCCGCCTGCGCAGGCCGACCGCGTGTCGATACTGATGACCGCCCGTCAATCACGTGTGTACCACCCGTGACGTCGCCAGCTGCAACGACCGAGCCAATGACTTTTGGCAGAGGAACCGATTGAGGACTCTTTGACACTAGTGTGCACTCGGCGGTGATAGCGGTCGCGTTCCCCATGGTACAAAAATTGATGGCCGATCTGAAGGTGCTGATAGGGAAGCGGGCACAGACCACGGTACCGCCCCCGCAGCCGTCGCCGACGTCACCCAACCAGCAGCAGTACACGCGTCGTGATCTCAAAGCGAATCTACACAGACACATGAGTATCGTACTGGACAGGTCAGTTGAAGCTTTTTACGGCGTCCGTGTGCAGTGTGCTACGTGCCTGCGTCCTTGACACTATTCGTATGTTTACCCCGGCCACTAGCCACTCCCTTTCACTTGTTTATGGGATCGATATCTATGGGATCTTTAGAGTTGAGAGTTAGCTATGATTTAGTATCAAGATTTGTTATCTTCATCACATTTCATATACGATTTTAACTACTTTATACTGACTCGATAAAATTGTGCGTGGCTTTCGGTAATTAAAAATTAACTTTGATACCAATATTCTTATGAATTTTGTAACACCGTCGTATTTTTAAGAAAGGCCGCTATAGTAGGTAGACTGTCTCAAGGTAAACTGAAGCACCTATCGCCGTTCTCTAGCGGCGGTTGCACGCTCTATAATGATTATACCCGCTAATAGTGAATATGATAGTTCAAGAACGCCGTTTCCATTAATGATTTTTGAGCATTCAATGCCACACTTAATTAGTACACATAGATCAGGATTGATGAATGTTGAATTTTGTAATCTGTATGAAACTAATTTCAAGCCAGCTGACTCTTTAAAAAACTTCACCAGCACCAAAGTAAGCCAACAAAAAATCAAAATTTGTATTATAATGATATTATTAGGTTTGTAACTACAATAAACCTACCTAATAACTAACCTAACAAAAATTCCTAATAACAAGGATTATATTATTGAGATTAATGATGATGACGCTGCAACTGAATGTATTTCTGATGACAAGATAAGCGAAACAAACGCAAATTATAAACGCTGGGCGATTCGAATTGCGATAATGATGGTCGTTGGTGCATTGCTCACAGTTGTGCAAATAACATTATGTTTAGCACCACTGATTTATGTTAAAGAACACGTTGTACTTTTGTTGTATCTGCATCTATGGATCTAGGTGCTCCATTCTAAGACCATACGAACGATTAGCAAGATAAATCCTTGTATATTTTTAGTTTAAGTGCTGCGGAAAAAATTGCCTTACCAACATTTAATGCCACCTTGCCTACTCTTTGTTTTTCGATTTTATTAATTGTTATTTAAAGTACTCGTATAAGTTTAACCTTCAATACGTGTTTGTCATGAGTTAAAACCGGGTTTTTGGGTATTTTTCATAATTTGTCTTTTGTATTGTTAATTGTTTTGTTAATCTTTGTTTGAGATGCATCTTATCTTGCAACAAACAATGAGTTGTCTGAAGGCAAAAACCTTTTGGTTTTAAGTACAGGAACAATTTATACAATATACGAGAATATTTTAATGTTTATTAGCTCCAGCCACTAAAATAAGATGTGTCGTGGAGCTATAAATTTTAGATTAAGCGCCTCCACTAATGTCACGAAAATAACATGCTTGGGTGGACACGAAAATGTTTAGTAAACATGTGATATTTTCCGTGATAGGTCAGTTTCATCATTTCCGGTTATTTGTTTTTAAATATAATATATTGTTAGTAAGTAATTAATTATTGATAGTTGAAATCAATAGATTAGCCGTTTAAGGCTATCATTATCATCGCAAATTGTTGCGACGAAAATAGGGTTAAAATATGGCATAGAACTGTATTTGAGCAACTAACATGAAAATATCTAAGTATTATGTCATTTTTGCTTACTTCTTTACAATTAATTGGGCTTAGTGTTACATGATATTGTTTTAATTTTGTTACTACTTTGGTCACAGTAAGTAGATAATAGTACAAGCTTTGGTATTTGAATCGCAAATTGCTTAATCAGTAAAGCTCGTAAAAAGTTCATCGTGATAGACAGAGTGAACTCGTTTTACTACTCTTTTAAGTAATACATGTGTATCTCCGAACAATAAGATAAACTCATATCTAAATCCTCAAAATATATTTATATCTCAAATTAACAAGAGATATAATTAGTGCTTAATTTTATCGCGTCAGCTATCTTCTGATAATGGATTGTGTTATAAAAACTTTATTGTGGTAAAATTAAATTATAATTATTAAATCAACTACCTGGCTTCGTTGCTCCATGCTTATGAATTATTTTAAGTAAGTTTTTATAAAGATAATAAATCTATTTTGAGCGTGAAAATTCTTGCAGTTTTTATGGTTGTAGATAGAAGAATAAGATGATTTCAAAGATTTTCGTTGATATTACAAATCTTTATATTTTAAAACAATTAGTGCTTTAGTTATTATTTTTTTTGCAATTAGAACAGCTATATTATAATCTATTTGGACCATCAATAATAGCGGTCCAAAACTGACCCTCCTATTTAAAATTACCTACTACTGCATGACCCGGTAAACTTAGTATCACTTCCCACCTAATATTATTTTTATTGTACTAAAGAATCTGCATCACTTTATTACACTTGAAAACTATGACTGTCTTCTTTTTCAAACTCCTTGCTTATCTTCATAACACATTACTATAACCGCTATAACGCGTGAAGCATAACTAAGCATACAGGCACTAGACAAATAACCCTATCTATACGATCGTAGGCTAGGTTAGGTCATACAAATAATTATGTATTATTAACGTCTAGTATTATTATAAGTCTAGCAACGGCTGGTTTCGACACCATCTCCTGTGCATTTCGTAACGTTACGCAGTACGCTCGATTCTCGCCTGAATGCACAAACTACTAAACTATAAACAAATATTACTCCCATTCTTTGTTGGGATGCAATTTAATATAATAGTGAAGAAAAATAATAATACAGAGCAACTTAGGCTACTAATTTCATTGTCAATATTTTTCATCGCCATTGCCATGCCATTTTTAAAAGAAGAAGCAGAAGTAACAGGGATGCCTTGATTCATTCCAATTTTATATTTTGTTTTCATTTAGATTCACTTTACATAGTAGTTATGTAATGTGGACAGTGGACTACACATATTTGTATTATAATTTATAATAGAAAATTCATATTATATATTAGAAGATACAAATTTTTCGTTTATTAATACCACATTCCGAGTATATGCTGTATGTTACGCCTGATGGCACGTAGCATTGACATTTTTCTTAGATCAAATTCTCCTATAGGTAAGTATAATATTATAATAGGACTTAGTAATAACTTCATGTGTAGGTAATAATTTTCAAAGATACTCAAATGCTGCTAGCTAAGCGATGACTTACAATGGCTTATAGACCGAAAATTCATCCAAAAGCTTACAACCATGCTTATATACGGCTTATCATATTACTTGTTGACGCTATGTACTCATTTGATGATGATCGATGATTGACATCACCTTACATCATCAGGTGATGATGACGTAGCTGATGTCTCTCATCACCCACCCATCACATACCTCCAATTACATTACAATTTTGTTGTTATTTATTCAACAGCGGGTCGCATTTCAACCGATTTGGCATGCGACATGATTTATGTAGTGGAATCGATTAAATAATCGCTAACCGATCGATTGCATTATTTTTAGTTTAAACGACGCAATTCAATATCTTTGACGGTTAGAAGTGGTTGGGATAGAACAATGGTTTGGACCAGGTATTCCCAAACTTGGGTCCTTGGAGTTATCATAGAAAGAAAGGGCACAATATCGTTTCTGCCAGTGTAGCCAGTAAGATCATCGTGTGGGGACGGGCTTCGTACAAAAATGCCCATTGTTCTTTCTTCTTTGCAATTAATTCTGCTACACTTAAATTACTGCCGTTACAGATCATACTTTTTTGAATTAGCGTAAGATGGAAATGAAGGAATAGAAGTGCTTCGTATCACATTTATTTATTTATTTATTTATTGTTGTAAGGACACCAAACAGTACATACATTAAATTGTTATATTTACCGAGATATTTTTATACCATTTACTGAAACTGGGAAAAACCTTTGTTTGGGCTTTGAGGATCCGTTATTTGTAAAGTTTAGGAACCCCTGGCTTAGACTACAGTACTGTGAATTGACGGTGGCCAGGATAAAATTATAAGACAGCGGACACAATAGCAGTGCTGTCTGTTTGAGGTATGCTGGAATGTAACTCCTAGGTCGTGCTAGATAAATAGGTATTGATAGGAATCGAATGGCTAAAAGTTGAAGAGATATCTGAAATGCGATGGTAGGTTGGTACTTGGTAGGCCTTTCTACTATCGTTTTGGGAGTAGGTATTCGGAAGAGCTTCAGATAATGTTACTTTATCATTACAATTTACAACTACGTTTTTCTAGCGGCTTAAAGCTTGACCGCTGTAAAGTCGACCCTCGTAGCATACTCTACTTTTAGTATGCTACGAGTATGCTACGAGGGTCGACTTTACAGCGGTCAAGTTAGTCATGATGAAATAGTTTTCCCGGCCTACTAATTACTAACTGTAATTCCCCTTTGGTGGTGGAATGTTCAAAAATCATTTCACAGCTAATTACTACATCTAAGTTCTAACTTATAACTGATCTAACAATGCACTAATAATATCAGTGAATCATATTATAAGAGATTTTAACTGTTCATTTATTTCTCAGTTTTAATTTGTTTCATAATTATGAAGTAACAATATTATACATATACAGGTTCTTCGGCTTATGATATTTATGAATGGTTTCCGAAGTTTTCTCACCTCATTGTCTAACCTGTTGACCCCGATGTAAGTAGTAAAATTCGTTCCAATGGTTTTTGCGCAATGCAGCATTACGTCGAATGTTCCGAATACAGTCCTCCTGATTTTCAGGAAAATATTCTAAAAATGTTTGTCCGTTGTTCACCTCGTAATTCGTAGAATTCAGCTACCTATGAATGAAAGTCATTATTTTATTTATCACCTTCTTGTTCGTTGTAACAATGATCATTACTAATTCTAAGGTACTCAATTCATCCCCATGCACACTACAGTGTTCATTCATAGCCGAATTCAATGAAACGAAGCGACTAATTTTAATAATAGTGAGTTGACAATGGACATACACACACACATATTTATATTTTGGCTTACATTTTTGATTGCACTTTGACCAAACTTGACTCATTCGCACAATGAGACAGAACAGTCGATAAACCGCAGATATTCCTGAATTAGTCATTCTGAAACGGAAACGAAAATATCTGAATAATGCATATTATGGAAATGAATATTAAATTGATAATCTAAAAATAAATACTAATGATAGTGTCGTTTAATATATTATATATAGACTGATATCACCACATTTTATAAATTAACGCATGAGATAAATAATTAAATCAGAAGGAATTAATACTTTCGGGATTAATTAATAGACGTTCTCGTAGTTTACACTCACCAGATTAATTTTGTATGTCGTCTCTTATTTACTTCAAAACTATGCTACCTATAGGTTATAAATTAAGCACGCCACAATTTATTTCATTTTCGTCACCCCACAAAATAACGATTTCCTCCAGACGACCTTGCACCGAATATATTACACTGATATCCGTAAACTTTAGAAAATCTAATGCTGGAAATGCTGGAATAAGACAAATCACCTGGTCACTTAAATCTAATGGACGAAAATTGTCATTCCGGTGTCATAGTCATTATTTATTGTCTAAGTACCTGGATGTTGTCCAAAGGCGGAGAGATCGAGATATACAACACGTCATCCGATGTCCGCCGAGTACTTACTCACCGCAAATATCGATATCGGCATGTTAGTTCGGATTACGGCGGACGGGGTGGCAGGACGTGGTGACCGCGAGGAGACGCGCGCGATTCGCCGGGGTCGACTCGAAGCCGTACGTCACCGGCAGGTCAACACACGATTTCACGTGGCCGATGTTCAGCCTTATCGAGCTCCTTTTATCTTATTAAGCCTATTTCGTCGGTCGATCGATTTTCTATTCGGAGACGCAGTCTTGTAGTCGACGAGTGCGAGCCGGTAACGTATTAGCGCGTGTCGTTAGTCGGATGACATCTGTTGAACCACGTCCGCTGGAAACGTAACGCGTTCAGTGCGAGCGGCGTGCCCGCCACGGACACACGAGGACCTCGATGGAGGACAAGCGGTGCGCGACTTGCGAGGCCCTCGGCCGCCGCAGTCTGTCGAGCAAGCTGCTCCAGGTGGCCACTGCGCAGGCGCACATCAAGACATGCTCGCACGCGACGCCGACCGAGCACGGCCACGACACTGACCTGGCCTCCCGGGCGCTCGCCGCCAAACGGAGGAAGTCCATAGCGGGCCTCAAACTGAACCTATCCACCGAAGCCGGTACCAAAACTGCGAGCCCCGAAAAGCCCAAAGCTAACGCCACGCGTAGAAACACTTGGTGCTCGATGTAAGTTTACACCCATAAGCATTATTCATGACTGATTCACCAACACTATCCCATTCACTGTCTCCTTGTCGTTTACTTGCAGTAATCGCACCTTATCGTCTTTTATCTAATAGTCTCTATCGTATCTCTTAAGCTGTTGTTGTCGAGTTATTGGCAATATCAATAAAATTGTATTTTTCCTTTCGTTAAAAGTAGTAGCAATAGGTATAAAGTGCTTGTTATTATGCAGGAAATATAGCCTACGATCGATCTAACCTTGAGATATCGAATAGCTCCAGTGCAGTGTTATCGCATACGCAATGCATTGTTGTTCATATCAGATTTTAATTCGTTAAGTAATTGTGTTGTTTTAAAAGCTTTTAAATAAATAACCGTTAAATCTAATCATGCAACAATTCCTGTCTTAGCAGACAACCTTAGTTTCGAATCAAAGTCGTCAGTCACCATAATACAGGTTTACGTATTATGACGGTCTCAGTTCATTAGTACTGTCTGCAGACAGTCTGGAACCTAATCTGTATGAGCCATCCCTAGAGGAAATTTCAATTTGTGCAACTAAAGTCTATTGAGGCAATGAAGAGGTCCGGAACAACTCACTTGAGTGAATTTCTTTCAATTCACTCCGTGAACCGACATTCGACGTCTGTCGATAAAGAGAGATAGATTAGCTATTGAGCAAAAGAGTGGTGAAACAGCCCCTTAGTATTGACTAAGGGGATGTTTCACCACTTCCTGGTAAGTGCCGGAATCCGGATAGGCTATCCACCACTTAACTTGACAGATAGAGAATGGGAATCTGTCAAAAAAGTTGTGAACAGCCTATCCGGAACTTTATCAGGAAAGGTGGTGAAACAATAGTACGGAGTACTATTATAATAATATATTCTGTGACAATAGAGTACGTTTCAGATATTGAATCAGGTTTACCTAGAGGGAGAATATAAATAATATAGTTTTTGATTAAGACAAAAGAATATGATGTAAACACGCAAAAAGACGAAGCTTTCAGGACCGTTGACAGTACTATAATTATAATCTGTGACTACAACTCTATAGTTGCCAGCTACTAATTACTAGAATGTAGTCATTGTTTATTAAAAAACGCGAGCAATTTGTGTAATGGCTTTTTTGCTTGACGAACGTCATTGTCATGTAATTTGTAGGTCGCGTGTATGGTGGTGATGGTGAATTAAATATGTATATCGCAATTGTTACAAAGTGTGTCGCTAGATTTTTCTACAATGTGTGGATATCGATTTTCAGTTCAAAGGTCACATGAAGGTTAAAGTACTCATATTGATATTATAATATTATTATGTAATTGATAGTTAAGTACATCAGCACAACTTACTTCAAAATGTTACCCATATTGTAACATTTTCATATGGGAGCTTATTAACTTAGTTTGCAATGATTGTATACTGTATAGTTGGTATTATGATTAGATGATTCACGTAAATTGTAGTCCAAAGCAGAATAATTAAGTGGCTGATGCGTATGCGATTCGTAATCCTCATCTCAGTTTGCGGCTGTCATGTTCAAGACCTTAAACACTTTGTTTATAAAATCAGATTAGATGTACTATCAGAGAAGTTGATTCCTAGGCAGATGGCGGACCTAAGTAATTTGGTCGCGTTAAGTCAAACTCATCCGACTGATCACAGCAGCTAACATTGAATCGACATAAGTCGACCAAACGACGTAGGTCTGTCAACTGCCTAGGAATAAACCTCGCTCGGTTATACAAAGACAAAACGTGACAATAATTAATAGGTGGGCAAATTATCACAAAATAATTATTACTTAAGATACAACGGCAATACTTAATTGTTTACCTCCAGCTGAAGCAAGCGATGCTAAAGAATGCAGCTTTTATCTCCCAACGCTTAATTACATAAGTTTAAATGTTTTAAAGTTAAATAAGTAAACATGAGACCTTACTTGGCATTGTCAAGACGCAGTTGCAACACAAACAATAAATATTCATTAAAATGGTGCAACTCCA
The DNA here is from genome assembly GCA_018236805.1 of Plebejus anna. Classification (NCBI taxonomy): domain Eukaryota; kingdom Metazoa; phylum Arthropoda; class Insecta; order Lepidoptera; family Lycaenidae; genus Plebejus; species Plebejus anna. The sequence goes on along the minus strand of DWTA01000109.1, from coordinate 426 downwards.
TATGATGATCACGTAATGAGCGTACCGTATACAATCATAGTTATTACTCTTAAACACTATTTTATGACTCTTGTTATTCGTCTGGATAGACATGTAGTAGTTGCCAAGGGACAGAGAGACTAAAGACTTGATTATACTTACCAAGTAGAGAGAAAAGAATGTGTACGGCCGAGAGCACTGTCTTGCCGCTCTACTCAGTAGGTGTAATCAAGCCTTAATGGTACAGTCAAATCATAGCTACGTATTGGTGAAGGAAAATAATATCTCGAGTGAATCTGCGTTAATGATGATACTATGACACGTTGTTCTGCAGTAGACTTGCTTGCTACATTCTGTTCTAATTTCATATTAGAATAGAGTATAAGTGTGATATCTACACTACTATTATAAAGAGGAAAGATTTGATTTTTTGTTTGTTTGTTTGTT
>DWTA01000108.1:0-14311 GCA_018236805.1 Plebejus anna | reverse complement strand
GCACTAATGAAGAATAAGAATTATTTCATACTTTTGAGCCTTTAGGTCAATTTAATAATATTGTTTTTCCTTGGAAGTCGGTTTCAATTTTTTGTTAAAAATAATAATAGTTACGAAAAGTGGTCCGAAACCTTACACATTAATCTGGTACCGCAGTATTAACGACTAGCGTTCTAGTCAATTTGAAAACAAAATAGTAAACAAACTTCGATCAGATTTAAACTTCGATATTTTCGACTTGAGATTTGTAACCTTATTTGAATTTTTAAGTATTTAATTGTTCCCGTTATGAAAACTACAACAACGCTAACGAGATAAATACGTTCAATGAACAGAATGTGATCTTCGATCGACCCAATTGTAGCGACAAGGTGACGGCGCGGCGCATCCTCTCACCGCGGTCCTTGGCACCATCTCGGCACTCGGCACTCGGCACTCGGCACTCGGCAGGCGCAGCACCAGCGCTATTGACATTTCGATTATATCCCAAACACGCGGAGCTAATACTCGTCTTGAATTACCATAGTCGATCGACAAACTGGGCAGATGCTTCCATAATGATGATATTATTTTAGATTAACTGTCGACACCGCTCTACATGATTGTATTATTTCATCCTTTTATAAAAGCGTCAAAAAACTGGACTCTACTATAATTAGTCTTGTATGGGTTTATTGTACGATACTACTTACAAGTACGGCCTGGGTTAGAAAAAGTGGTTCTGCTGTTATTTTCATCGTTAACGTAAGTCAACGTGCTCGGACTTCCTAGTCGTGGTGTATCGCCGCGCTCCGGTCTCGCTCCCACTTTCCTGGCGTTTCCGCTCACACTTCCGCCACTTCCGCCTCTACCTTCACTTCTCGCTTGTGATTTATTTTTACCGATATTCGATGTCGATATAAATGTAATGGATTTACTAATCATGTTCATTTTTTACTTTTTAATACCTCTTTGGATCTTCCCGTAGGTTCTTCTTTTTCCTTGCGTTTATTTATTCCATTGTTCGATAAGAATAAAAATATTAGAGACTACTAGTTATAATATTACAATCTGTCGGTGCGAAATAATTGTTAGCTAGTATGCGGAACAAAAACTTAGGTCTCAGATAACAACTCGTAACAAATGATTTTGGGATTGATTTAACTTTTTATCGTCGATGGTATAAAAAATGGCGCCGCGAAGTTTTTGCTCAGTTTACATGTTCGATGATATTCACATTAATAAAATCAACTAAGTTTTATTCCTCGCTGGCGGTGTAGAAATAACGAGAGATAATAAATTGTTTTTTCGTCCGTCCGGTCGAGTCGTGTCAATCGTGTCGGCCGTCGGTTCGATTGTGAAATGTCTCGACGTAATTAATACAGCTAATATTGATAATATGTAATAATATTAGTCGGTGCAAGTAGAGCGCGGCGCCAAGGTAACGCGGCTGCGCCCGCGCACTTAGAGCGTACTCGGGGCCTCCTAGCCGAAACGAACCCAGCACGGTTACAACTTACAATAAGATGCAAAGTCGCTATTACAGCCGCAAAGAACTCGCCGGCGTTTTGAAACCAAAATGTAGAGATTGAACAAACATGGGTGTCGGCAGTCAACGCAATATTTTCTTCTAATCTCGCGTTCGATTAACGCTTCAAGAAAAGTGCCTGCCAATAATTTTTAATTAATGAGGAAGTACGCTGTACAAATCATACAATCCCAATCATACACTCATATAATCATACAACTGTAATGACAATACACTATGTCGTTAATTTGGAGCAATTTCCGTGATCCAAGGTTTGCACGATATCAGATAAGATAATATGGTTCATAATGATACTAATTAGCATACCAGCGCAGCGGTAAGTCGGTTCGTGCGCGAAATGGCCGTAATTGTGGCAAGCGGTGCAGCCGGCGCGGGCGACACAGCAGCCAGCAGCACACAGCCTTGGACCGAGTCACGCCCGCGCCTGGTCAAGGTCGCTGTCTACTATCTTATATCTATGCTCAAATTGTACAACATTAGCACTTTCGTATATAAAATACTCAAGCTGAAGATCACGCACGAATAATTGGGAAAAACATACTCGAATTATTCCGCTACCGAACCGTTAATATTCAACCACTGCACTGCACTGTACCGCGTTACGTCGTTGTAAGGATAAGAATAAAAAATGAACAAAATAATGAAAATAATATGAGTTATTTCCTGAACTAACTAAGTGCATGAACAGGGATATAATAAGTAGTAGTATAGTAATCTAATATTATAGTAATTTACATGATAACAAATTAGGCTGCGACAGTCGTCAACGCGCGGGTGAGTGGCACGCGCTGTCGCGGCCCGCAGCTGCCCGCCCAAGGCCCCGCTCACCAACAACTACATAATATAACTTCATTTACTGCCCGACATACCTACTTACTAGTTTATGAATCAAATCTACCCGTTGTGTGGAATGCTTTGGAGCGCTTGAGGCACGTTCAAAACGAACGTTAGTACTCGAAGCGAGTACTAACTTCGTTTCCATAGTCTCTAGGCCAGCACTGTTGCATAAAGATAAGGAAATCGCTTGCTATTTTTGAATTTGACCGGGGTGTTGCAAAATACTGTCATTGAAATAAAACAAATTAATTAAACAGTCGTATCCTTTAACGTTATGAATGTGAGGCGCTTGCGCAATACTGGTGGCTGGTGGCTGGAATTAGATAATTTACCATGTTCAGAGGAAACCAGACGACTTTGAGGCTTATTATAAAACGTGAAGTGCGAGCCGAGCAGTTAGTTTTTATTCGATTGTTACATATTTTGTAGCGAAAGCGTAAAATAAAGAAAAGTTTAAAACTACTTTAATATTAAATTCAAGACAGCCACACTACTTGACAGAATAATATTATGTTTTTATACTACTAAAGTATAGTACAGTTTCCTATATATAATATTTTATCTGCAGCTGTCATCAGAATTTGTAAATTAAGTGCGAGCTATCACCGCGCGCCGGCGCGGGCGGTGTCGGGTTGCCGGACCGCTAACCCGCTACGTGCCGCTGTGCCGAATACACAGACATTCTGAGAATGCGTAATGTCTATAATGGCTTTATTCCTCCGGGAGGTCATGAGGCATGAGACATGCTCCCACTCACAGACCTAGCTCTATCATTATTTTTGCCATCGTTATCGTTAGCGTCGCAGAGCAGAAGACTATCACCATTAATCAATTTATTATTAGCCCCAATTAGCCCCTTATATAATTTTTGTTAGTAATATATTTATTATATAAGTTTTTATTAGACCATTTATGTCTAATTTTACATTCTGTGTGCTATCGTGTCGTCCTTTCTAGAATCGCACCTATCCGAGGAGCGTAACGTCTACGGCGAACATGCAATACTACAATCACGTATGAACTCCTTTGTCTAAGATTAATTTCACCGATAGCGTACAAATTGGCGACAAGAATCGCTGCAAACGAATCGATTTATCGGAATCGATTTTCGATTTATGTTGTGAAATAAGCGTCATCAGCTGGCGCCAAACGTCGCCGGGCCTCGCCGAGCATCACAATATTATCACAAGTTGCGACTCGGGTTGTGAATTCGTGAGTCACTACAGAGTCAGATGTATGGTAGTAGGTACACTGATAGTCCGCACAGTGATTTTTCTCCCCCCTTCTCTCTCTCAATGTAAACGTTATACCATCAGAATGACAATCGTTTCTCAGACGGTTTTGAGAACAATATTCCGATCCGCACGTGACGGCCATAACAAACGCATTCCTGACGTGTGAACCGGGCGGGTCCCGATGCTCGATAGCTCCATCTAACAATTCTGTTCCTTCGTTGACAGTCGATTCATTCTCTACGACTTCCGCCCGCGACTGCAAAGATTTCGATCTGTTATTCCTAAGCTCGCTACGTCATATATAAATAAACAATAACGAGGCTAATAAACTTCGTCTGTGATCTTTACATAGCTGATATTTCGTTCGATAGGTTAGGCATGACTCGCGAGCACGGCGTTTAATAGGGTATTCATATACAATATACAATTAGATACTATGCAATATACACTAAGATATTGGCGATGTTAATAGTGTTAAAAGCGGTGTACAACTCACTGCCGGTATTATACTAATAAACACTATATTTTACCGGCTGCTGTCTGCGCGCCCTGCATGAGAACAGAGTGTATAATGCTGGTCCGTGAGTTGACGGACGGAGATTTTGTCGTGTTATTTTCCATAGCTTATTCTAATTCGTTGGCCATCTTCCAATGCAGAAATCATCCGATAAAAATATATCGTACGTGACGAGAAAAGTAGTAGTTGCCTTGTGAATGTAATAGTACTCCATTTAAGATGGTCGATAAACTTTATTAACGACGTTTGTATCTTTTCAGAATCGGGCTCTGCGGCTTCGACAACCCTCACAGAGATCAGAAAACAGACGAACTGAAAAAACACATAGGACAGGTAAATACCGTTAGACGGAGTAGATATTCTATAATGCGATGCCGTGTTGACTTTTTGGTCAAGCGGAGAAAAAAGTAGAGAAGAAGTATAGCAGTCGGAGGGACCAAACACGAACAAAATAATTACCTTAATAGAAATATGTATACTAAATATTTCCAGGGAATCGGAAGATGCAACACCGTCTAAAACCTTTTTAAGAGAATGCACTCAATCTTTAATTTAATCTTCACGAGTTTAGATGAAGCTCGACCCGAATTAGACGGTAAGTGGAGTGTTGCAACCGCGAGCATCGATGTGGCCTTAATAACGGCCGGCCCGCCCCCAAACCCGCATCGTTAGCTGAGATGTTGTACACCAAAATCGCAGGCTATCAAACGCTCAGGTTTTAAAAAACATTACCGATCTGAAAAGTGAAGTACCAAAATTGTGTACCTATGCAAATGATATAATATTCCCGGGACGAGCTGACAATCGTTAATTGTGTGGACTGTAGAGGAAAGTTTGCAATGAAAGCTGAATGTTAGACAGATGCGCCGATAGCCCGTAGAAGGTTTGGCGAGGTTTCGAGTCAATAGGTTAACCAGACTCGCAATACGTTAGAACAGGTGTATAGTGTGTGTGTACAGTATAAACGTATCATTTGATGTTGAATTGTACAGTAATTCTAATATAACATATAATATAAATATAATCGCGTTGGTAAATATCACATCTAGTATGAAACTATAAAGTAACAAAGCTTCCTTAACGAGTGTTATAAAATTATCTAGCTTCGAACGAGATCAGACTTTTGGCGTTGATTATCTCGGCTCAGCAAAATTTACAATCCTTTAAATTTCGTTTTTCACTCCATTCAAACTTCGAGCTGAGCGAGGTCTCTAAGGCACAGTCGATAGGCGCGTACTATCTCCAAAGCGTGATGGACTCGAGCGCGTCATCGCCCGCGTCATCCAACAATGACCCGATGATTGCTGTCAATGATTCGGGTCGATTTAGCCGTTGCTGCGTCACCGCTCACGGTCCCGCCGCAATCAACCGAGTGCCCGTGAAGTACCGTAATTGCACGCACGAATTTTTCAAGTGGGAAGTCAAATCAAATCAAAATCATTTATACACATAGGTCACACATATTACACTCATGAACGTCAAAATTTTTGAATTGAAGATTTAAAGTTGGTCCCTAGTAATATAAATAAATGACCTCTGTATTGCGTAGTGCACGCCGCGACCGCACAGCTCCAAATCGGGCGGAAGGTCGTCAATCGAAATGCCACAAATAATTATAATGACGGGCTGGAGCAGTGCTGTCCAAACGTCTAACGATAACAGACAGAGTATGAGGAAACGATCAGATCATCAGACAGATCATTGGATGTCAAAAACGCGGGGCCGAGGAAACCGACGAGGCTGACGATAGACCGGCAACCCGGCTGGAGCGAGGTCTCCGGTAGCTCAAACCGAACGAACGCCGAGGTCAACCAAACGATTACTCGAATTCTTATTGGAAGTATTGTTATGAACAAGTTATGAATATTATTATTAGTAGCGCTCTGCCGTATATATTATGACGATAAGACGTCGAAAGCAGCTTATGTAACAGAACAACGTATCAGTAAATCGACTGCGATTCTCTTCAATGATACTAGGAAATCTCGCGAGCAGGCTCATCTCGACGAAATCATCATGCACCGGACTCCCAGATGGGAGTCCAGTTTTATATCCGGTATCCGGTTAATTATATCCATGATTAAATCCAGCGAGCGGCATGCATAGTAATACTAAGTTTATAACAAATTATTTTCTCTGCTGCAATACGCGCCGATAGATTGGAGCAACGCACCCATTACTGGTGATGCAACGGTCTATTTACATCGGATGCATACTACTTCCTGCATCCAAGGTCAAAACGAATGCTTCAAATTACAGGCTACACGAAATATTATGGTAATCCAAATCATTCGGTCCAGACGATAAATATAATCGACATTTTATTGCCCGTGCCTAATGCCCGCTCCCTAATGCCCGCGCCCGGCCGGCCGGGCGGAGGCCGCGCCGCCGACCTCCCGAAACTCCGTAAACTGTATCGAATCGTAATCGCGCTCCGGTTTTTGCTCACAAATCTAACGACTAACACGCGTGGTGCTATCGAGCTACACTGCCAGATCTGAATGCCAGAATGCGAAGGTCGCGCCTACGCTACTCGAGGTTGGAACGAGATATAAGTGACTCTCCCAGTAAAAAGAACTAGATGTCGATGTCTTTTGCGGAAAAACTCGCAAGTGTTTAATAATTGGGCACGGCTGGTCGCGCGCGCGGTATGAGAGAGCGCCCGTCGCCCGTCACTTCGCCGGCCACTTCCCTGCCGCGACCATTTCACAATTCACACTCACTTGAGTTTCGGGCCCGGACCCGGTAACGAACGTCATGAAGAAAAATGTCACTGAATTGGAAACTCGGCCAAGTTTCATCCCGACGCCTAATCGTCCTAAAGCTCTTCTAGGCGTGGAAAGTTTTACTTTTGTCGAATGGAGGTCCTCGTAGTAGTCATGTTCAAATCGACGGATCGTTAATATCACTCATTTTGAGGTCCCGGAAGAAAGATAGGCGCACAATACATCGTTCGCTGTCATCTCATCCGGACGTACGTAACGCTGTTAATATGTCAGCTGCGGACAACAATAGGCTCGCTTAGCCTCCTGATGTCATAGGTTAAGTGATCGAGGAACCGCGCCGCGACTAATAAATCTTGGCAAAAACTCGCCGGCGATGTTATCTAGCGACTTACATGTTTCTTAATTTCGTATTCGTCGAGGATGATCGATTTTTTCGACCGATACGGTTCGACCTTCCGAAGATCTAAACAAAAGCTCGTTTGGCAATACGAGTGAACATTAATCACCATCGCGGACGTCTACTGGTCCTCGGGACACTCCGGGCGCGGAACCTTTTAACCGCTCGATTAAAACGAAACTCTCGCGGCTACTCGGAGTTCGCAAACTCGACATCAGAATCGGAGTTCGATTTACAAGAAACGTTTCCATATCGCACGAATGGAATACGTAACGGAGGTTACGAGTAAATTATATCCCGAGCTGATGAATGTGACGGCGGAGGTCCAGCTGACGAAGTGGCTCAGCTCGGTCAAAAGAAACGAGGCCCGAAATTATGTGCGCCTGCGCCCGCGCATAATTCTTAGGAAACCGCAGCACGAGAAGATATGGCGTGTCGCTGTCATAATTAATGAACACGTATGAGTTATGAATGCTCGTGCAGCGGTAATTCTCAAATCCATTAATTACTAATTTAACCTATTAAACTGTGGTTACGAAACGAGATGATTCAAAATATTAAAGGATTCGTTCTGGATAGCGAGACTGCAACATGTACATGCAATATTTAAATTATTGTTGAACTAAGCACCAGGAAAAGTAGACTATTGTAGTGGTCTAAGTAACTACAATATTTCACGAGCACGCACATTAATCAGTCGTGGCCACGTGACGCGCCGCCAACAGATGTTCCTGCCGCGGACTATCACCGCGCTCCCGGAGGGACGCGGTCCACCGATATCGATGCATGTGGGTTAACGATTTCCAGTAAAACTGAGAACTTCATGAGATACATTTGTCACAAGTTCGGAGGATTTGACCACCTCTGAAACTAGACAGAAATCAGGTAGTGGACCATGCCGTTTCAACGTTAACACAATATGCTAGCTGACAATATAATATTATAGCTCCGATGGTATATGGTGCCCTCGAAAACCTTATTCGAGGGCAGCAGCTGAGCCCACGACTCGCAGTGTGAGTCACCAGGCGCGGCGGTAACTCGAGCCGGCCGCGGGCTGATGTGGGGCAGCGGTCCGCACATAAATCCCCGAGTGGGGCAGCAGCGCCCGCGCCGTCACCGCAGGCGCAGTGGGTCACCCGCGGCCCCACACGTCATATTCGCTCGTAATTACTGACGCGCCGCGACGTCGGACATCATATTATTATATTTTTTCGAGGTGTCCGACTCCGGGTAGGTCATTATATTCGACGTTGGCGAAATGTATTCTCGTGTTTATTTTTAATTGCGACTTTAATGGAACGCGTGAGGCGATCTTTTTTCTCTGTTTTCGCTCCACGAAAATTCGTTTTTAAATCTGTTGTTTGTTGCCGAACAGTCACCGAACAGTCTTCTTTCGAAACTCTCTGTCGGTGTCCTAAGAATATTAGATACCTACCTCCGTTTACTTCCTTGCCTTCTCCCCGCCCCCGCTATTCCGGTAGAACTGACCGAGAATCGTCTCGTCCGCAGGGTGTCAAGATCAAGATGGACGACGCCGGCAACATACTCATCCGGCGCTACTCGAAGAGCAGCGTGGTCGTGAAGAGTACGGCGAGCCCGGGCGAGGAGTCCGCCATCGGCCAGGACATCGCCAAGCTGCCCGGCATGGCGCTGGAGCACGAGAAGATATTCAAGGTACTCACTGACCTAACCGTTTCAACGGTCTTCTTTAATGTATAAATTGTCACAAAATATGTTATGAAATATCGCAGCTGTGCAAAAACTTTCGTCTTATCCTTTTCTAGGGTACCTATAACGAGGCGAGCGATCAGCCGCGGTCGATGTGAACGTTTGTTCAGATCGACTTCGACCGATCGCTCGTCGGCTACGACTACGAGTAGCTGTTCACATTAAATAAGTTGATCTTACCAAACGTAGACTGTATTTAATTTAGGTGTATGAAAAGTTATTGGGATATAGTTATTGGAGATACTGAGCATGTTTTTTCTAGCACTAATTATTTTCGACGCTGGATGTTCGCTGATATTAGGTCTCGCTTATATGTAAACAATTTTTACGAGCCACCTGCTGCATTTTATAATAAAAACATGCACTAAGTAGTAAGTACAGCCCGATACGTGAATGCCGACAGTAAAGTACATCACGCACGGCCTGGCGCCTGCCATGCCCTAATGAGGGGGTTCGACGCGGATGGAACTGCGCGAGTGCGCTAGTAATTGCCCTTTAAAGGAGCCATATTCGCACCTCATTTGTGGTGGTCTAGAAACGCCGCGCGGCGCCGGGACTGCGTCCGTCGGCGTATTTTGTCCCGTAATTTGTTATTACGCGTGGAGCTCGCGGGATATAATTATTTCGGTCAAAACGACCAGTTCCACGTGAGATGTGGCAACGGTTAATTTCACGGTTGCGGGCACCGTAGCCGGTTGCCGTCACTCCTAGGTTTCATTTTTGTTGCTCTATTTTTAGCTGCGATCTTTGAAATCGCCTGGATTAGTGTTTTCCTAATGTTGTCTACACACCAAAGGCAGAAAAGCTCATTTTGAAACAAGCTTTGTCAAAATTGTTTCAAAATGAGGCCACTGCGCCGGCCTTGCCCGGCGGGTTATACCGCCAGGCCGGCGGCTTTGGTGTGTAGACAGCTTAATCAGTTGCTGACTGCTGTATCAAATCGAATCAAATCAAATACTTAACTTTATTCAGATTAAATTATTACAAAATCTTTTCTGAACGTCGAGACTCGAGACTATAATGGTGCCTACCACCCGTTAGGGAACTAGCCCGGCGAGAAGAACCTGTGCAGGTAGAATTTTATTTCGATTATAAACTGCGGCGGCTCGGACTCAGACGATGGCCTCTAAAACGGACGACACGCTGGTGCCGAATGTACCGATTTATTGAGTGGGAGGGGTTTTCTAAAAACTTAAAAAAGTGTTCGAACCGAAAACGAATACTTTTTGCTTAGGTCAGCAGTATAAATATAAGACAACGACCATCGTGAGCTCGCAGGCCAAAATACTAACCATTTTAGTCGTAACTCGTAGGCTCAAAAACTAAAATAAATATTAAAATGGCCGCTCACATAACATAACCTGTGGTTAAAAAAAATTAAGCGTGAAAACGGGAGTCGGGACACAGCTGAACAGGAACACGTAGTGTCCTGTAGAAAAACAACATTAATTTATTTGTGAGTTATGAGTATGTATAACACATAATATTATAGGTGGTATAATAATATAACCTTTACCCCAGCACGAGTGTATACCATCTGCGGCTGGCGGCATGAGCGGCGCGCTAATAGGCTCGGACATTAACTCAAACTTACATTATGCCAAGTGATTTGACGACAAAAACATAATCAAAACGCGTAATAATACCTTCGGACGTTTTTTTCAAATTCCTTTGGTCATTAAACGACGCGAAGTCGGTCGTTTGGCCGTCACCGATTATGACACGACCGTGACTCTGCACGACGTCAGGTTCCCAATTCCCATGTCGTCATGACACTTTCCACCCACTAGGTTAAAAGTGTTCTGTGCTTTCTACTTATTGTTTCGATCGCCCGGGACTTTTACGCTCGACCTTCGATTGAGCTTTCTTTTGTTCGATTTTGGACGACTGCTCGTTTCAATTATTATATTTATTATTTAGGCAAAAAATTGTTTCTCTCACATTCCTCAAATCCATTCTTCTCGGGCAACAGCAACTTACGGAGAGTCCGGTAGTTTATCAGGATCGGTAGTTGTCTCTCGTCGCGTCTCGTCCACCGTCAAGTGCGAGACGCGACCTCTGACATTAGGTCGACCTTCGCCCTCGCCGCTGCGGCAAAAGGACATGTGAGCTCGTGACTCCCGCCGCCTGGCATTTAAACAAAGGCTAGTTTCACAGAATTTAAGTCATACTACTAATTTAGTACCGACCGGTGGTCCGTGGGAAGCTTGGAGGCATACCGACGGTGTGAGTCCTAGCGCTAGTCCTAGTGCAGCTGGAAAAACTCAAATGGCTTCCGACAGTTTACTTACTAACGGTATCCATTTTATTGTCTTAACGTTGCACGACCTCTCTCCTCTAAATTGTATGAATTTTACTTTTTGCTGCTGCGAATTTCCGCAAAGATGTAGCCAAACGATCTATTTGAATACAATACCGACGCGCGCGAGTAAACGAGCGACGTTCAACAAACCGATACTCTCACGGAAGAGTCTCGCGCAACTCTCACTCGCGATATTAATGGCGTCTGGCGCATCAGGAACCGGCAATTGTTTCCACTGACCTAATTACCGGCCGTCGGTATCGGTGGTGCTTGCGAAACCGCCTAAGCCCTAATGAACTGCTATGATATTATTGTTCGATAGACCTCTGTTAGCGCTCAACAGATGTGGCGCGAACGAAAGTTTTCCTGGTAGTCGGTACGAGGCTACGTAGGCTGAGTCGCAAGCGTTTGTTCTATTATTATTCCAAAATCCAATGTGACTGACTACCATTTACCGTACTATACGTCTCACTAAATATAATTAAGGATTCGTATCGCAAGGTGATTTTTAAATTCTCATGGCGCTGGCGCGCCGAACACAATGAGTGTCGTAACTCGTAAGTCGTGTTTTCGTGTGACATTCGTTCCCAACGATTCTCGAGTGAACATTGATAGCACAAAGCAAATCGGTCCGCAGCTCTGATCGCTGACCCTCTCGACATGACTTGAAATGGTCCTAGTTATTCGTCCAAACAATCCCGATGACCTGTCTTCGCCAGTAAATGAATATATCCACGAATACGTTATACGGCGGTGTATGCTCCCGTCCGCCGCGGTTTTCCAGTCCATTAACCTGCTCGTTACCTTCTATATTTCCGTAGCATTTTGATTATTGATCGAAGTCACGAGTCACGGCTCCCATTGTCCGGGAGGTTGCGCAACCGCGGGAGTGGTGACGATGAAAGGGGAGCGCCGCGGGCCGGCGGCGGCGACTGCGGCGGTGACGACGGCGAGATACCATCGACGTCAATCGTCACATTGTGGCGGGAACTCGAGCGGACCATTTCGTATCCGATTTCGTCAATGCGGCCGATACACAAGTTTCAAACGTGTTGAAAAATGTATGGCTATAAAGTAGCTCCCGACCACTTTACCCGTAATCCTGGACAGAGCTTACCGATTTTCGATGTGCTCTGTATACATTGTATAGTTGTAACGAATGATTATAGGATACAATCGAGTACTTAATGATACTAAAAAAAGTAAAACAATAGCGACAAAACTAAATGAAGCAGCGCGACTCGCGGATGAGGCTCCGACTCCAGAAGCAGCTGCCCCATGTGTCCCCGCGCCGGACGCGCCACCTCTATAATTATATCTAGCATCTTTAATTAACGAGAGTGATGTAACGCGTCGACCACATACATCTACCCGCTGCATCAAGTGGAGCGGTCTGTGCATGTGGGTCGCGGCGCTGGGCGATCTTATCGCTCGCTCTTGACGGCTCGATACTGTTCGCCGCTTTCACCGCGTCTGTTACATCATTGACGAGTGGTAAACATTGCTACCGTACACTAACGCGAAGGTTCTCCGCGACGGACTCGTCCCTAACGTCCTCGATAGCACCAAGAGGAAACATGTCCTAGTAATCCTAGTATTAATTATTATTATTATAGCATTGGGGCCGTCCAATTCTCTGTAAATATTTGGGCCGTTAAAATTTACAGATAAGCGGGCAGCAGCAAATGAGCTGTTCAAAACGAAAACTACGGAAACATTATACTTTGTGTGCTTAATTAAGTAAATAGAATGGTATGTTTCCAGCTGTTCGACATGAAGAAGTTCCAGTCGAACGTGAACCGCGAGCTGCGGCGCTCGTACCCGGACCGGCGGCGGCTGGAGACGCAGTGCCTCAGCGCCGTGGCCTTCGTGCGCGCCGAGCCCGAGCTGCTGGACTGCCCCGTCTGGGTGCTCGTCGTCAACGTCGTCGCCATGGACATGCTCAAGTCCAAGCTGCCGCCAGGTCAGTCGCCCCCTCGCACCTCCGTCCTCCTGCAGCCTGCTCTATCCGATTGTCGATCCTTCAAACTTTTGGTCCTGTTAAAATACGGCTTTAGCTCTATTCGTAGAGGCAATTTTTGTAGCCGATATTATAATACGCCGATATTACATTCGCGCAGATGTGCGTTAAATTATTATTTATTCTCCTAAGTCCTAGCCTGTCTATTTTAAAAGTTTTTTATTCTAATGTACAGATCACATTAGAATAAAAAACTTCAGAAATAATAAGGTCGCATTCTATAATAATTACTAACCTGATTGCTTATCGTTAGTGCCATAACAGTCACGTCAATGCCTGCGCGGACCCTCGCCGTCGCCGGTCGCTAATCGCTATATACCTATAAGGCGATGCCCGGCCCCGTTTGCGTGCGGCATGTGTACTAGAAATTAATAAACCCGAGTAAAAAACGTTAATGCTTCGTACATGGTTCATAATATGTCACAGTTTTTCTGTCGACTTTATGTTTCTAATCCTACTTCCTAGATTCTTTTTACCGATCATGGCTTTCGGCTACCTAACGCTTTACGCAAAATGTTATGCGAGATACGTAGTTCTAGACTATTAGCTATTTATTAATAGCTAAAAGTCCATAACTCTACTAATATCCTCCATTTCGGATAGACTATAATAGCTGCGTTTAAATGACAGCGGCCGGATCCGGCCTTATGGGGATTGAGAGGTTAAACGGAAAATACAATAAATGTTTAACCGCACGAACATTATAAAACTGAAGAACGAGTTAAAAAATATGTACTAGGCGAGGTTACATAATAAATTGTGACTAAAAGTATAGAGAAATAGCGGACGGAAGCTTTACCGACTAGGACTCAAATAAGAAGCAAACGTTGAACAATTCGAAGCGACGCGAGTCTATCAACTTACTACGTGAGCTCCATCACCGAAGCAATAAAACAGCGCGGAGAATAAATTGCACTCCAAATAACATCGCGTTTATTTATTATTGTAATGTCCGTCATTACCGCTCCCCCCCCCCCCCCCCCCCCCCCCCCCCCCCCCCCCCCCCCCCCCCCCCCCCCCC
>DWTA01000107.1:0-14324 GCA_018236805.1 Plebejus anna | reverse complement strand
ATGTATCACGTGGGCTTCGGCCTGACCGGGCATACCAACTCACCGGTCGGAAGATCTTCCTTTGGCCACCATCATTTCCCACAATATTAATTAGTAACCAATAAATATAATATCTTCGACTTTGAAAAGTAGCCTAGTTGGACATGTTGAAAAGTACACTATTTTAACTTAACAATTATTATTTATTGTAATATTTATACTATTTACTTTAATGTTTGTAAGTTAAATGATTTTTCACGATATTTAAGGCCTTTTAGTAAAACACAGTATGCACAAGGATAAATTTATTATGCAGAAAAGGATAATTAGGGGTAAGGGAGTTGTGTAGAAAATAAAAATACCCATAATCCATGGAATCACTGCGAGTTTATTAAATTTTATAAATTTTACATTCTGTTGTAACTCCGGCGACGGTGTTAACACAATCGGGCTCTACGAAAACAATTTACTGATCAGATTCAAAGATACTTAGAGTACTAGCTCACCGACACTGATATGTACCGCAGTCCGGCTGATTCCTTATCAATAACAACATCAAAACAAGAAAAGTCGCACCCGCTAGTTGCCGCGACCGGTGTCGGAACGCAATACAAGATGGCGGACGTCATTTGACAGCTGTCAGTTGAGATTTAATTTGGCGCCTTCGCGACCATAAAGTGTGAGAAAAGATTGCGGCGACTAGCGGGCAGCCATTCATTCTTTCGTACACCTACAACGAGTACTTTAAGTGTCCCGACTGAAGATCCTTACAACAATTTCGAAGAGGATACCTAACTGTCTACGGGCCGCTTACGCGCGGGCCCTCTATTCTTATCATACGCAATACTATAGAACATTATTGTACACCGCTCCTCTTGTCCGAACTATAACAAAACTAACTTAAACTTCTTTGATCAACGATACGATGGCAAAACCCGTCCAACACGACTCGCCGGCGGGACGCGCCCGGTCTGATGAGACTTCAATAAATTAATAAACGTGGGGGCGCGCGCCGCCGTGAGTGAATAAAAACGCAGATCGTGCATACATTACGTTACGAAATAAAAAACCTAACCTAAACGTGTCAGCAAAAATATAGTGCAGTTTAAAATTAGAATTGCCACTTAATTAACATTCACATATAAATTGATTTCCTTAAAAAAATATTTCTGTATAAAATGTGTCAGCCAAGCGTAACAAGAGACAGTGGCGCAATTCGTTAAAAGTCGGCTAGATTTTGTACAATTTCGTAGAATTCGGCTGGATAGTGAAGTTAGTTGACTGCAGCAGAGTTTCGAGACGCGGGTCGCGCCGAACTAGTCGAGTTTTCACTTATTGTACCACTGCACTACATCTGTAGATATAGTTACATCTAGTGATATATCGTATGACATAGCGAGTAAAGTGTAAATACTTTTATATAGTTACTGCAATGGGCTATCAACAAGATCGCTCGAGCGGGGAGACGCGAGAACTATAATATTATATTAATACTTCTTATTTATAGACGTAAGTGCACTTTGTATTACGGAACTATATGTATGTCACTAGGTAGACAGCGACGGCGGACGACCGGCTGTCTTTCGATAAATAAACGATCTAAATAAATATACATCGGCGTAATTAATGCTCGAGCGGTCACGCCGCGTCGTGCCGCGTCGCGCGCCGTCGCGGGACCTTAACCTACGGCGTACTGTATATGTATAATTACTGAGGTACTGTGGCAGAAGGGGAATATTGCTATACTGTATATTTACTATATTAAAAGTGGAAGATACTGTATATATTAAAGCTATTGACTTAAGAATACGACGACTTAGCGTACGCTCAGACTCAAAACATCAACGGCAACAGGAAAGTAACAGCAACAACAGGGGCCGCGGTGCAGGGGCCGCGCAGGACGCCGGGGCCCCCTGGGGGGGCTCGGGTCACAACTTAAATAATAACAAACATAAAGGCCAGAAGAGTTGCTAAACCAATCAATAGTCTTTAACCTAATTTAACACAACATAGCTACCGAATTTAATTTTTTTTAACTTGAGAAATTTAGAGGCGGAACTGAAACTCGTCGCTCGCGCCTGCACCGCGCGACCGCGCTTAAGAAGATATGTATAAAAACAACTACGATAAAGTATTGTCTGTAGAAAACGTATATAGTCGTAACTCCCACGTAAGTCAATGTACTTCATTTGAGTCGTCGTCCCCGGTCGAGCGAGTAATCACTTTAAATAATCATCTATTGAAATCTGGGGGCCGACCTCGGAATCGAGAGTTGCGAAGCCGACCGATAAACTATTGCATTTTATATATGGATATGGTTAACAAAAATAGCGTATGTATTGTAATAACTATGTAACAACTGTAATAATGATTGACAATATACATTATTGTTTATAAAATATAAATCACGCAATTCGTCCTGAATAAAATCATGCTGCGACCCCCGTATAACTATTGCAGATACGAGCTACGTAGAACCGGCAGTTACGAGGTATCTCAATAAAATCGGCAGTAATTATACGAAAGTCGGTCACACAAGACAGTTTAATCTAGTTTAAGTTAATAAAATTAAAATATTTATTGTAGATAATACTTAATATTACTGGAGGTAATACTTACATTAGAAAAGCATTAATTTGAGAATCGGTTTTGTGAATTAGTTCCGTTATATCGAATGTTCAACATTTACATGCCAATGTTACGTTTTGGAGGAATTCGGTTATTGGCAGTTTACGGGCAGGCAGAAAACGAATCGCGAAATGATAATATGTAAATAATTGATCGGTATTTTACGCGACGGGTCATCGGAGATTTTCCCACGGATTATTTTCATATCACCACTCCACCCTAATATAACTTACGTAGGCTATGGGTATTATAGTCGTAACTTGTACTGTTAGAAGGCATCCCGTTGTCTGACGAGCGTATAACCTACATGTAACACAGCATCTGTTCCGTTAGTCGACTTAAATTACATCTGACACAAGCGATAATCAGTTACAGTTAACTATATCGAGACGATTAAACAAATATCACTTAATTACGTTTTAAGAAATGCAGTATTTTGGTATACATTGCAAAATATATGTCCTCGTTTAGCTGTCGCACGAAATTCCCTCCAATATTAAAAAAAATTCCGAATTCAAAACGAGAGCTGCGATTTTTTGCCGACACATTTCAAACTTAACGCAAACTACGTCTAGCAACATCGCCGAGCGGCGTCGCCAGCCGAGCAACATTGTCAGCAACGTTGCCGAGCAACGTGCCATTTCCGGTTTCGGCAACACCGCCGGCGGTTCGCAGCCGGTCCTGAGATCAATTTAGATTACGATTACCGACGAATACATTGGTGGGAAACAATTTCAACAAAGCAACAACGTCCAAAACGACCGAAACGAAATTGCACAGCGAAAACAATAAACGCAAACACTAAAAAACTGGAAACACTAGATCTAAGTTTCACTATCATAAATCCATTAGTAGAATATAATATAAAAATCCATCATCAATGATTTTATCTATTTCCTAAATAGTTAATAATATCACGAGGCTTTATTCCCAAACGATGCCACGATTCAATAATATTTAACGCTAACTTATAACATATTTACAATTCGTACTACCCGCTTGTCGTTAAGCTCTCTAATGATACTACGTAAGTTCCGAACCGATGACGTACCGCACGTTCGGAATTGACAGCCAGTATGTTTAACATTCAAATAAAATAATATTAAAATAAACAATATGTGAGGTATTAAATAGTCGAGGTACGCGCGCACCGCCCGCGCCGGACGCCCGCGTGGGGCTGCGGGGCAGCCACGCGCGCGGCTGCGGCGCGGCGGCGCGGGGCTGCGGTCGCCCATGCTACTTGTTACACAAATGAACATAAGCCGACGAAGTCCATATTTGGAGATAAACCAAATAACGTTACATTATAAACTCATATCACATAATACGAACAATGTTCCGAAAAATAAAAAAAAATATAATAAATTCTTAATAAGTTACTAAATTGAAGATAAATGCAAAATTAACATTAAAACGGAAACCGTGGATATTTTTACTTTCGTCTATTAAAACCATTTTAATTTATATTAAAACCACCCGTGGCTCGGCAATTTTTGTTATTTCTCATTCGACTCGCTCGCTCGTTATCGGCAAAAATATCCCCATTTTAATTCTCTTTGGCTTGTGATCTATCACTGCTGAAATACTTTGCGGGTTGATTACGTTAAGTTGACTCTGTGATATGTTACTTTTCCTTATCCTGTATAAATGCAGATTTAATGATATAGGAATTAGAAGATACACCCTGAAGAGATATGTATTTCGCTGGCTGGTGTCGTCCGGTTCCAAGCGTTTCACCTATTATATAATTAAATAATATATTTTTTTACATCTGCAGCCATCTTATGGTTACTAAGAATTTTTGTGAATATAATCTAATAAATTTTCAATAACGAGACATTGCTACGTTGGTCGACATATAAATAAGAAACCACTATACACATAGAGAGAAATCCGAATGGATACAGATTTTAAATATAATTATGTTAATGAATACCTAATGTCTACGTTTTACAGACGAAACGATATCTGTTACACGATTTTAAATCATGAATACGTATACGATCGTCCTCGAGTCGCCGGGCGGCTGCGGCGTCGCTCGCTCTCCTAAATACTTCATTATACGACGCCTATATTAACGCGCTAGGCTCCGAGTTCCACGTGAAATATATCTACAAATATTAGAGTTCAAAATCATAAAAAAGTGTATAGGCTGACGTTGACCACATCGAGGGGAACCGGGAGCCTCGCGGGAGCGGCGCCGCAGCTCGGCCCGGCGGTGCGCTTACACTCTAACGTTCCGAAATACTCGCACCTGACCAGCGCCGCTATCTACTAACATTCCTCGCTTATTATAACCCTGTATCAAGGATCTCGTTGTACGGCGACGCGTTCAGAGGGCCTCCGATAGCGAGGCTCGTCTTGTATAATTGAGACGAAACTCGGCCTAGTTATAGACCGAGCGCCGCTACCGGCGACGACCCCGCGTCGTCCACCGAGTCCGCTCTTTTCGTTCGCTATCTGATTATTCATTCTGTGTCAGTTCGGGAGTTGATCAAACCAATATTACACGGTAAAGACGAACGAAGGCACGGCTACTTACACGTGATCACATATGACTGAAGCCAGACGCACGTAAATACATTTTATATTGCTCAATTAGACGTAAAATTTTTGTACTCTCGAAATTTCGATGTGTAATTCCACATCGTCATCACTTTTAAATTTTAATCTAATATGGTAATTATTTTCTAAATAATCTGTATTTAAATTTAGATTTGGCGATCCGAAAAAAGTCTCATTAAAAAATATTTTCTTTTAAAATTTTAAAATTTATTTTTATTTTCTGCTCAAAATTTGTACGCTCCGTTTTGTACAGCTACCGAAATCTAATTTGACACTAGACACGTCGAAAAATTATTTAAAAAGTTTTAGCCTTTAGAATATATGTAGATGGCATACTTTGGCAGCACTAGAAACACTAATATTTTAGTATTGCTCTGTTAATACATTGTCGTTTGAACACCGTCGGCCCCCGCGCGAGGAGGGGGCCGGCGTAAAGCGAAGTCCGTCGTCGAGCGCGCACCGGCGCGGGCGCGGCCGGGCGACAATACTGTTACTCGTCTAACCTAACGTCAATTTACTACCGATATAATACACTTAGCGCCGCGAGCGGCAGAGTTCATTTGGCGACGTCCATATTGCACGCGGGGGTGTGTGGGGGCGCGGGGCACGGCGGGCGCACGGGGCGCGGGGCAGCGGGCGCGGTTCAGGCCGTGGTCTGAGGTCATTGCAGGCCGGGCGGCAGCTGCGGCCGCTCGCCCAGCTCGCCCAGGTCGAACAGGTGGTGCGGCGCCGGCGCCAGCGCCGAGTGCAGCGCCGACGTCTTCAGCAGGCGCTTCAGCATGCCGCTGGAGCCGCGGTGCTGCAGGCTCTTGTGCGTGGTCAGCGAGTTCTTGGTGCGGTACCTCCGGTGGCAGAACTCGCACACGTACAGCGTGTCCGACTGCTCGTGCTTGTCTTGGAAGTGTCGCTTCAGGGAGTAGTAGCAGGAGAATGTCCTGCGGCAGTAGGGACACTCCTGCGGCTCGTTGATCCCGCCGGCGGTGGGCGGGGGCATACGGAGGGGCGGAATAGCTGCAACCGAAAGCACAGGGTGACTCCTCGCTCGGGGCGCCGGGTCGGTCGAGCGAGTTAGCGGCGGGGGGAGAGCTGGTAAACGGGCGTGTGTTACTCATTATACTAATGCACTGTACACAGACTAACTACACAGCGATCACGAGTCCTCAATAGTAAAGTCGTAATCGAAATAGTCTCAACCACAATGACACAGAAACACGTGATAACAAAAATGATGGAAGCATGCTTCAAGCAACACAACAACGTCAAATCTGCGAAACCCAACGGGATGGGGGGCTCTGGCTCGAGGTTCAAATGAGAAATAAAATAAATCAAATAAAAGAAATCAAAAGAAAATTTAAAGGAATTTCGGCCTAGCTCTTAGATCGTATCGTGTCGGTGGTGTCCCTACACTACGTCCGCGTCGAGGGTGCTGGGAGCCACCGGCGCGGGCGGCGGGCCGACGCCACTGCCGGCGCCCGCCACCCGCGCCGCCGCCGGGCGCACCCCCGACGCGGACGATACAGTACAGCTGCGAACGGTTCTAACCTTTGGTGGTGTGGCGGGGGGCCGTGGGGGGGGATGCCACGTTCTCCTTGCTGGAGGATCTCTGCCGCGCGCCGCAACTCCGTCCCAGTAGTCACTAAAAAAACCGGATCGCGTCCGGCTCCCCCTGGCGGGCCTTGTGGTAGGTGTATATGTGCGTCATGAGCGAGTTGCGCGAGCAGTACACGCGCTCGCAGATCGTGCAGCGGTACTCCTCCTGCTTCTCCGCGTGCTTGTCGGCTATGTGCCGCTTCAGCGACGCCTTCGAGCACAACACTTTCGCGCATAGCTTGCAGGAGAATAATTTTTTACCTGAAAGCAAATGAAAAACAAAAATGTGGGGCCGATCCCCGGGTAATCCTACGTGACCTAGCGTTTACGTGATCTTACTCTCGACTAAACTTTACAGAAAATAAAACAGTAAATCAACAAACGAAACTCGTGAAAAGTGATCGAAAATATTAGAACAGAATAAAACAGAAAATAAATGTAAATGGTTGCGAAGCTACGGTGGCCATGAGGTGTTAGGACGGTACAGACGCATGCGGGCGGTCAACAAGCGGTGTGCGCTACGGGGGCGGTGGGGGCGGTGCGGGGGCGGCGGCTGCGGCGGCGGGAGCGCAATGAAACCAGCGACCAGTTTTATATATTTGTTTTTATTAAAAACGCCATTATCATCAATATTAGGATTTATGAAGTTCGGTTTAACGATTACAATTATTTACGAGTAGTTACGTTAAAGTAAGTGGAAAGTTACCGTCCGCCGGTGACGACGCCGGCGACGGCGGCGGCGGTGCGGCCCATCGAGTAGTCCAATCGCCGATATAAAATATAATGGAAGACGACCAACCGATTTTTGGTATTTTTTATCTCGAACGCGATGGGCCGCATTACAGTGCCGATCAACAAAAATACAAAGATCGAGAAGTAAAACAATAATTTAAGAAGAAAAAAAATAAAATTTTCAATACAACAACCAATAAATTAATTTAGATCCCTTATAAAATAAGTAAAAATGCCAACAAGAAGTATAAGAACACATCGAATAAAGTCGCAGACCGAGCGGTCGAACATATACCTAAACACGTTAGATAGATAAAAACTTAAACAGGTCACAGAACAGTCTTAAACTTGCTAAGGTCCTAACTAATGCAGACAGGGATGTGTTCCGCTCCTAGAACACGATGTAGCTCGCCCCACTGGAGACCTAGCCCTAGACCTAGGTCATCGAGATCCCCAACTTAGCTTCTAATTATCAAAATAAAGATTCTCGAATCACAAACAATTCCGAAATACGCTTTTGACTTTTTTTTATAAAATTATTAATTTAGTAGATAAATAATTGTACATTTAATTCTAATACGCCTAATAGTGTACAATCCAAACGCGTGCTTAGTCTAATCAGTCTATAGCGCTTATCAATTTTGGCATAGTTTTCAACTTTTTTTTTAAATAAAAATTTGAAAGATCTTTCGTTTGGCACAGACGTGCGACGATACACTGCCTCGGCAGCACATCCCTGTGGTGAAGTAAACGTGTATACTTGTATACATATTATATACTATTACCGCTATGAATTCAGATAATTCTTACTCTATGTAGTCAACTAACTTAATCAACCAACCCAAACCCAAATTAACAATAAAACTATCACTAAATTACTACAAAAACAACAATCCTATGTCTTAGTTCAAAACTTTGCAATTGGGTTGCAAATAAAAACTTAACATTTTAGTTTCGTGAACGGAATGTTGCGAACTACAAAATTTTGATTCGATTTCGAATTTAAGTCACAATTTTAAATTTTTTTCCCTAAAGAGAACATCGTTCCAATTTAGCACCGAAAAAGTCTTCCAATTTTAAAAAGTATAATAATATAGTGATAAAGCTAGTATAGAATAACTAAAATATAGTAGTGGCTAAGCGTTTATGCATCTAGTAATAACAACATAATCTTATAACATATAGTATATTAGGAAGCCTCTCGTACATTACATATAGCCTCGCCTCTCAGGCGTGTTCCCTACTTACGAGTATACGCAAAATATGTCTTTCCGTCCGAATCGTCAAAACAATACGTAAAGCAGGCACTAATTACTTACAGTGTACGTCGTTACAATAAATTATGTGTTTACATTTACACCTATATAAGAATTTCTTACGGCTAATAAAAAAAGAAATATATTTATTTTAGCGACACACGTCGAGTGATGTATATCCAACTAGAAACATTAAAATAACATCGTAAGGGGGTCTAGATTCAGACGAGGTTCGGTCACAAGGTAGGAGAAGTTCTACTGTGATGTGTAGGGGCGCCGCACGCGCGTGATATGTCGGCGGCGCGCTGTTTCACTACTGTATTACACTGTACTGTGGCGGTGACCGACTGAGTCTAGACCCCCGAGTTCTAGGTAACGTAAAGTAACAACATTTATAACTACACGTGGCAAGCAGAAAAAATTCCATTTCAATAATTAGTCCTAATAAAAATTCACATTGTTCAAATTTAGGAACATTTAACACTGAGAATTATTAAGATTTATTACCTACTATAATATTACACGTAGAGTTCTTAGTTACGGTGAAAATAGACCGGGAAAAGAACTAGAACTGAACGATAGAAACGTCGACACAACGAAACGAACACAAGTTAGTGATAAAACTTATGACAAAAAAACTAAAATCTGACTTAACTAAAAAATATATAGCCATATCGTTATGGCACCTTGCGATTCACAATAGAAACACAATCGCGAAACAAAGAGTGGAAAACAGAAGTCGACTAGAGAGATAACAGTGAACAGTGATGTTGTCGACTTGCGGTCGGAGGTCTGTGTCTGTGTACTGTGGTATGTCCGGGGGGGGGCCTCCCGCGCCCGCGCCCCCGGTGGCACAGGGGGCGCGGGCGACGTCGCGGGTAAGTCTTAGTTTAATGCCTACTAGTGGACGTCCTAGTAATTAAAAAAAGTATTTTTCATACTTGATTTTTTTTAAATCCAAGCTAAATTTAATATCTAACAATTAAAATAGCTATGATGCCATAAATGAAAAAGCCTAACATGAAAAGTGATATATTGTGATTGGCGGTTAATTATTTTTGTGATGCAAAAAGTAATTTAGTTTGTTTTTAGCGGCGGCGTCGGAACCCGACACCTACACTGCCCGGCTGTGATTTATATTCTGTATCATATTCACAAGCTGCCCTTTGATTAATTTTGTTTGGCAACAGGGTGACATTTTTATTACGGGAGACAAAAATCTCCCAACAATTAAATAGGCTTTACTAAAATATATAATTTCCTACTTTACTATAACCAAATATGTTGATTAATAAAATATATTTAAAATAAAGATCTCAGCATTAGTTTTTTTACAATACTGGATCCATTAATGTTCGAAAACAATGTAATATTTAGCCTCTACGCGGCTCGTAGACGCGCTACGAGCCGCACTTTGTCTCGAACATCGAAGTTTCCGGGACTTACCGCTAGACGTCGCCCGGCCTGGGGGCGGTGCGGGGGCGCGCGGAACGCCGGGCCGGGGCGGCGAGGGCGCGGGGGGCGCGCGTCTGTCTGTCTGTGTGCTGCTGCGGGTGGATTGTTCGTATTGGTGCGATGTACTGGCTGAACTTTCAGTCTTAGAGTCGTTAAAGAAACACGTAAATAAAATAATTTTATGAGCCTCATTCGTAGCCGATCGTATATCAGTATATAATTTTATATATTTTAAATAGATTTTTTCGTAATCTCGTATAAATATCTAAGCGTGAGATCATGAAGATAAAGTACAGAAAATAAATAAAAATTGCGAAACGCCGAAAATGAACACAATAAAAAAGAATATGCCTCTTTCGTTACTCGCTTCGAACGTCGTTCCATTTTTTTATAAATTTAAGCCTAATATATAAATTTACAGCACCAAGATTTTTTTCTTTTTCTCAAAATATTAATTTTTTTATCTCTTCGCCTTATTGTCGCACATTAAACATAGTAAACATTCAGGAATCCTCGTGTACCGCAGTATTGCACAGAGAGGCCACCGGCCGGGGCGCTTACACGTCGAACTGGTCCTTGAACTTGTAGAAGTCGAGCGCGGGCGCCGGCGCCGGCGGGGGCGGCTCGAGCTTGGCGCCCGCCGACAGGTTCTGCGGCGCGGGCGGCGGCGGCGGTGGCGGCGGCGGCGCGCGCTGGCGCCGGTGGTAGATGCTCTTGTGGTTGTTGAGCGAGTTGAGCGTGCGGAACACCTTGTGGCACAGGCCGCAGCGCGCTGAGTGCAGCGGCTGCAGGTGCTGCTGCTCAGTGTGCCGCTTGAGCGTGAGCCGCGTCGACAGCAGCTTGCCGCACACCTCGCAGCGGTGCCCCGCGCCCAGGGGGCCCACTGCGCCACATAACGACCGGCATTAGTCATAGCGCATTAGTCAACGGCGCCCGGCACCGCCCTCGACGAGGTCCCGGGCGGCGGAACCAATTGGCACGGATCGTGCGAAATACTCCGGACTCGCGGCGGGACAGATCACCGAGACGTTGACTAATGCGCTAGAACGAACGTCGGTAGTTATGCGGGGCCGATCGCGCGCGTTCCAATTGGTTCCAGGGGGCGGGCGGCGCAGGCGCGGGCCGCGTCTGCGCCGTCCGCCGGGCCGTTGTGGCTACACATACAGTATACAGTATCTGGCGATGCGCATGCAGAGTACACGTAAATCTATGCTATGTACAAGTGTTAGGAACGTGTCGCGGTTCGGTCGCGGCGAGACTACGGCTACTCGGGGGGCGGAGAGGGGGGCGCGGCGCGGGCCGCGGCGGGGCCGGGCCGTCAGTTGACCGGGTAGAAGGGGCCCGGGCCGGCGGGGGGCGGCTGCTGCTTGCGGTGGTAGATGGACTTGTGGTTTCTCAGACTATTCAGGCTGGAGTATACGCGCCGGCATATATTGCACACGGGCTCCCGGGAGGGGCGCATGTGGACGTTTTGGATATGGCGCTTGAGGCGCGTGAGGGACGACAGGCTCTTGTTACAGGGCTCGCATCGGTACTCTTCCTGGGGGGTGCGGGCGCCACCTGGTCACAACACAAGCAGTTAGCCCCGTCGAAGCTTTCGAACGCACTTTAATGCACTCCCTATCGTAGCCTCTGTAATAAGCACCGCCACCCCCCTTCATCTGACGTTCTCCCGCCGCGCGCGAGCCTACACTGCCCTACGGTGGCGGCGGCCGGCCGGTGCGGGGCCGCCGGGCGCTCTCTCTCGTCCGGGAACACTAGCTCCTCGCCGCCGCGTACTAACACGACCGGTCTAAAGGCCGTTATCCGACCGTCGCACGTCGGCCCCGTCTCGGGACGTCGGAAGACGCACGGCGCCGCGGGCGGGCGCGGGCCCGAACTATTGCGTACGAAACTATCTTTAATCTTCGTCTCGTCGAAGCGACCGAAGCTAAACGGAAAATTTTAAACGGAAAAGTTAAATAAAATGCAAAATTACGGACAGAAAATAAAATGAAGAGGAGAGGAGGG
Source organism: Plebejus anna (assembly GCA_018236805.1). NCBI lineage: Eukaryota > Metazoa > Arthropoda > Insecta > Lepidoptera > Lycaenidae > Plebejus > Plebejus anna. The sequence goes on along the minus strand of DWTA01000107.1, from coordinate 2,109 downwards.
GTATTCCTAGCGTATACCAAGACACATCTATAACAAGCTAACATTCGTTCTCGTATAACTATAGTTAAGTATACAGAAGCATGCACGCCAAGTTGCGTCGTGGTTCGCCGGCGGCGCGCCGAGCGCCCCCGAGCGGCGCCGACCGCCCCGGGCCGAGCGCGACGTCGAACCACGGCACAAGGAGCTCACATTAATAACAAGTACAAACACAGCACATAATGAATATAATATACATGTTAGGAAATATATACATAGATATTATGTCACGTGAAGTCGCCTCATACAGTTTAAAATAAACCTAAATGATATATAAACCTAGTATGACAGAGCAGAGAGGAAGCGGTGATGGTGGCATACGACAGACAGTGCATTAAAATATCGTTTGTTTCATATGTAGGAATGCATAAATAGTTGGCCAAGCCGCACTCACCTTGCGACGTGCTCGCCATGCCGTCCGGCGCCAGCGGGCTCGGCAGACCTGCGACAACACACCACATGTACGACATGTCTCCTCTTACCCACCTAGCTAATCTTTGACAAACACGGGCCATTCTTGCACAGGAATTTAGTGCTTCTGAATTTAAAATAAAGTCTGAATTTAAAGTAAAGTAAATCAGCCAATGCTAATGACAATTAATTTAAGAAAATATGGTTCCTTGATTTTTGATTCAATTCTGCCAACATTTAATAGTTTTTGCCATTTATTTACTTTAATACAAAAAAATCTTAAATAATAATCTCCAAAAATTAACTGTGGAAATCGCTTTTAAAAAAGAAGTCGTTTCTGTTTTTTATTTAGTTTAGAACAATTCACATTACAAAATTCTCAAAAAAAAGTATCAAAAGTCGAAAACGCCTGTGCTACTTAATCTAGTACTAAATACACAACTACAAGCACATACAAGGGTAGTTACCGGCGAGCGAAGCGTCAGTGAGCGGCGACATCGAGTAGCTGAAGTTGTGCTGCGGACCGAAGAGTTTCTCCGCAGGCGAGATGAAGGGCGGGTGCGGCAGCGGCGGCGGCGTGCGGTCGTCCGCCTCGGCCGAGCTGCCGCGCGATGGCGGACCCCCTCCCTGAGACAATGAATGGAATGGACCTTCTAGAGCGTTGTATGATCTTTGTACACTCGCAGAGCGCACATAATATAATATTATTATAGACTCTATATTTCTCTACGTTATAGAATAAATGGTGCTTAATTCACATTTAAACTGTCTATTACAGCCTGGAGTGATATAATGGCTATAAATAATATATTTTACGTTAGCACACGATGGTCAAACACATGCGATCACGAACATGTAGAGGGCCATATTTGTCTTTGATTGCCAATGGTCGACGTCGATTGTGTTAAGTATAGTTGCTCAAAATTTGTGGTAATAATGGTATAATATACTTTATGAACAAATATAAAGAGGGATCGTTAAATAATAATAATGATAAACTTTAGAATATTAATCTCTTCAAAATTGCGCCTGAAACATTAAAAGCCAAAATTATTTTCCTATTTCATAATTCTGTTTTGCAAAAAAAATATAGAGAGTTAGAGACCTAGTTAGCTGATAGGTATGTTATTTGAACAAGTGATCCCCCAACTTATTCTACAAACCATTTGTGTGTCAGTGTGTCTGTCGTTTAGAAACAAGACACGGCTGTCATTCGAGCGGCGAGTTGTTCCGGGAACGATTCTAGCGCTAGTTTGAAGTGATTTGGTCTGTTCTAGATGTCTACCTAGAACTTAATTACTAACATCGGTACCCGTTATGATTTAAAGGAAATATAAGTACCAATATCACAATGATTATATTTTGAATGTGTATCCAATATATTTTGTAATCATACTGAGAACTGATTTCTAGACTCCAGATAGTTGGTGACGTCGAGTGACGACTGACGACACACACATTATATCTGTGATGCATAAATGCCTCTCTTATTGGGCCATGATGTCTGATAGGCAAATTGATCGCGAAGCTGCTTATATCCATACTAATAATATAAAATATGTGAAAAAGTGTCTGTATGTCTGTGTGTCTCCCTGTTACCTCTTCATGCCCAAATCGCTGAACCGATTTTGCTGAAATTTGGTATGGTGATACTTTGAGTCC
>DWTA01000106.1:0-14400 GCA_018236805.1 Plebejus anna | reverse complement strand
CTCCCATTACTGATATTTTTGGGAGCCGGCGCCGGCAGCGGAGGCACTCCCTAAATTTAGCTCTAAGAAACCTCCAAGGGCTTAAAAAATCGATGCCCTAAATACCTAAGCACTACACCCTATCGTCGATGACCTCACGGGGTTTGGATATAATTAAGTGTGCTAGAATGGGGTCAGTACTCAGTTGCATAGGGGTACAATACGAGGGTTGCATAAGACGATTAGAAAATAATATCGATGTTTATCCATACATGTTGTCTACCTATCCATACATCTTCACTGTAAAATATTACTTCACACCTTATATCGGTTTGTTTGTAAATATAATATCTGAGAGGCAACTTAGAATTAAGACCTATTTTAAGTTCAATAAACAAAGTATAAGGTAACTTTAAGCGAATATTATTTTAAGGAAGATTTTAAGCGATGCGTTAAATAGGGTACTAGAGAAAAGGTCTCTTATGGTTAGACAGATCTAATTTTAACCCGATTGGGGATTTCACGGCAATCAAAATTATATTTAGGGGTGGAATTAATATTTTAACTAATATAAATATATAAATAAAACCGTTGCTTAGAGAAAAGGTCTCATAAGGTTAGACAGATCTAATTCTAACCCGATTCTGGATTTCACGGCAATCAAAATTATATATTTTAGGGGTGGAATTAATATTTTAACATATATAAATAAAACCGTTGCCTGATATACGACAAAATCGCTAATTACAAAAAAGACTCATTAGTCATTACGGATTTCCTTAGGCATAATGCTGACACCGTGCACCGGCAGCTAAGTTCAGAAAACCGAACACGTACAGGTCGTAGACCGCTCACAAACCGTGACTGACGGCCACTCCAGCCGGAACAATATAACGCCAAATTAAAAATAATCAGACAACCATTTAAAATTCAATCGCATTGTCTAAAGATTTTCAAATGGACCTTGTCAAATCAAATTTTGTGATTACCATTTACCACATTCCAGTTTTTCTTCACTTGAGCGTGAAGAGCGTAAGCAATTGCAAGATTTCATGTCTAAATTTTTATGAGAAGTAAACTGCAGTGAAGGAAAATACATCACTGCAATATATTATATACAATATAATGAACAGTTGACTCAAAGTAATTCAGTGTTGTTTCTACCGAACAAAAGTTAATAAACAACGACAGGATAATACGAGGAATAGCTATTTTCAACCCGTAATGAGTCACGAGTCCTTGAATCCAGTCAAAACACGAGCTGAAAGCAGCCTGCTTGTTAAGAACAATTCAGTCAATTTATTCTAATGATGTTATTTAGTTCCTACTGAAGTTATCATTAATATTTAATTTATCCTAGTTTATCTAGCTGCGAGTTATTGATCTTAGCTCATGTTATGAATTGCATCTATGTGTTTGATTTCCGTGGGTTAGGGACTAGGGCTTACGAGTCGGTCAAAGCACGGAATTCCCCAAAGCGTTTTAGATTTACAAGACGTCTGCCATTATTATTATCGAAATATTTTGTCTACAATTTCATGTTTAGTGTGACTAGAATTTAAAGGAATATATTATTTTCTGCGTTGATATTCTAGAATCTAGTGTATATGAATATCGTATAATATTGCCTGGTCAACGAAGCGTGTCGTTCTAAAAAACCATGGCGCGTGATATTGTTGCACGCACCCGTGATTCCGAGGTAACGTGAAATGAAAATATCGTATGTCTAACGCTAGAAAGGGAAAAGAGATATGAAAAATAAGATTGTGAAGTAATACACAGTATTATTCATCAGGTGGTCGTAGCGCAGGATGTATAAAGTGAAAAATCATCAGATATGAACGTAATATCTCCGTAGTATTGTTTTATAACAAATCTTAGGAAACATGCGCTGCAGAAAACATGTTGTACGATCCTTTGTCATTGAAACAATATGGACACAGGACATAATTGCCAGTGCACATGTATCATTGTTCATGGACACGAAGAAAAGTAAAACAAAGAAATTGTTCAAACGCGAGACGCATTCAGTTGTGCTACATCTCACCCATGGGCCATGGTGCTATAATAGAGTGCGGGCCGAATCCCCGTGGGCCCGTGCCATGTGCGCGACATTTGTGACGGAATTAGTTCATTATAAACTCCCCCGCACTCAAGATGGTAATACAAAGCGACCCCTGCATTGTTATATATTCAGAGGGAAACGTACCACGTTTGTACGCTTCTAAGGGCATGTTGACGTTGTTGAGGACCAAAATAAACAAATAAAACACGTTGTTGTACAGGATATAGAAGTATATAATATTATGTGAATATTTTAGAAACTTCTTACAAGAATACGTACCAACAAATCATCAAAAGCAATATTAAATGATTACTATGACAACGATAATATTATTAAGGGGCTAATAACTTTATTAGATGGAAATATATACTAATTTGATAGTTGATACTGACTAAACATGCTAATTAAGAAAAACATTAATGTATAAAGTATAGAAAAATTCAAATACAACAAGAAGCTGGTATGAATTATAAACCAGTGAACACATGGGAGTGGAGTCAATTGCCCTACACATCCGTGCAGATAAACCGCAGACCACAGGAAACTAGGCGGACGTACAGATATCCATGGGATGTGAAACTCGAATTAGAGAGTACTACCCACTGTACCGTTTGTAACTTTGTATTATGATTTGACTTATGCTCATATTATCTTAATGTGGGAACATGGAAAGAAACTTGAAAATGTACAGTTTGATCAAACAATACACGTGTGGATATAAAATTAGTCATCGATTGATCCTTCGTTAGCTGGTAACTCATAATTATTTCAAATTTCGAATTCCAGACGTAAGAAGCTAAGTGGTTACGTTTACATTGAAAGTTATTAAGTCTATGGAGTCGTGCTTAATGATTCACGCGTGGGAATGATCTCATGCCGAGTGCCGACTCCATCGACAACAGCGAGCCTATATTTATCAACATAAGATTCAAAATCAACAGGTTCTCCAACGAGCAGGCCTATCTTTCATTTTAAATGTAATTATGGTTTCGCTGCCATTAATTTTAAAGATTCTATTATATTCTTTACAACGTGATACTTATTTATAACTGTGGGAATTAATCTTAAGACGAGTGTTTAGCACTGTAATATCTGTCCAATGTCTATAGTTGTAAAATATAAAAATTATTATGAATATTTTAAACCGTAATCATTTTCCTTATAGGGATATTTTAATATAAAAGAAGAGCGATTAAACAAACTATTATATGTAAAAGTATTTTTCTTTAAGTAAAATAGTAACAGGTAAACTTAACATTCACTAAATGTCATGTTCTATAAATGTATCTCCATATTTTTTTAATAAAATTCGTATTTGGAATTGTTGCAAACGGCTGCATCATTAGCCGTTTGCAACAATTCCAAATACGCAAGTTCCAATTCGGTAAAACAAAAAAGCTATTGGCTAATGGCAAGTGAAAACAAAGAAAAAAGTACAAATTAATGTCTCGCCATACAAAAAACGAATAATATTAACGGTACCACGTCCGTTTCTCACGGCGTAATTGTCACTCGTGGTCCCCGCGCCAGTCTAGGCAACATTACGCTATTGTTTTTTTTTCGTTTGCGCTTGGCTATTAGCCACTGATGAGTATTCCATTATTGTGACAAATAAAACTACCCGCAGACAACTGGAGCCTCCGCCGCCCTAGGACAGTTCGTAGTAATTATACGGTATCAATAAATAATCATTTCAATCGTTCCAACTTGCTCTTTGCAAAAATTACTGATTGCACGTAAGCGGCTACTTACTATACATAATATAATGAGACTTGCTTTGGATCTGACTTCTGAATTCGATCAATGGATCAGCACCAGATCTAGAGTAGGGAGTAGGGACACTAGGGACTAGATCTGTTGTAATTGACAAGTACTGCTTCCAATAAGACATTACAAGAAACATTCTTAATATGTGACTCGGTTATTCATGGCCTACTTGCAGTTTATCTCATGGCTAGTTTTTATCTACAAGTTGCGTGGGAACAACTTCACTTTCAACCTTAGACTATTGTTTATTTTAAAAACTGACCCGTTCATGATAGATGTCCTTATTATTAATAGTCTTGACTCTTGAGTCTTTCGAAGACATGAGTAACACGTTGTACATATCTTTCAATAATTATTAATTAGGTTAGTTTAAAAATATATAAATTAACAAAGTAAAGATTTAATATATGGGTTAATATTAATAATTATTAGCTTTTAATTACAATACATTATTATTTATTGATGACGAGCTAAAAGGAGAGTAGTTTGTTGTGGTTCATCAATTTTATTTCGTACACATCAATCATAAACAACATTGTCGTAACAATTAGCTGCTGTAGATAAGTTTTAAAAATTGTAACATTTTATCTCTCTCGCACTCGCGTCGTATCTGTTATCTCTCTTCCTTTCGCGCGGTCTCACGGACCGTGGGAACCTCACCTTTCAGTCGGCGATGTATCGATTTATTTTGTCATCCAATACAGATTTTGTTTCGGGACCACTCGATTACAATTCAACGCGTGTTTGTTCAAATTTCGAACGATCACTTGAAAATTAATTTGAATATTGAATGCATCAGTTACGAATTCATCGTCTCGTTAGTCACGTCAGAGTACGTTCATAATTCTGTACTAGGAAAAGACAGTGTCCACTGACCATACGAGTCCGACTAGGAATTCATTAAGTGAAAAGTGTAACTAAGAATGCTACGGTTTGTATTTAATTCCGTACTAGATTACTTTCTGTCTAATGCCTGAAATAACCGTCAAGGGTTCACACGCTTTCGCCTGTAATAAGTTGCGATTTACTATTCTACTAACTACTGTACAATACATAAATACACAATTAAAAGAAACCTTGTTTCTTTGGAGCGAACCTTGAAGAGTTCATTAAATGCGAATATAATTATCCTAAAATGTAGGTCTGTCAACTCAATACAATCTTGACATCATATTTGGAAGGCACAAAAAGACGACGGAGCACCGGAAGCTAAACATATTGCAATAGCGACACTATAGAATTAGCAATTCACTACTTGTAACGCCAACGATCGGAGTTAAAGCGATCAGGATATACAATTTTGAACTCAATGAAAGTAGAAATAAAGTTAGGATCCCTTCTATGGTGAATCTTCGCAATTTCCTTTGACTCCTTCTTTCCCACGAACAGGTTCCGCGAAATTTTTAAGAGAAAAAATTAAAGGGTTGAAATGCATCTGTTGACCAGATGCATTTCCTACCAGAAAAATTAGCATTAATTCTTTTGTCTGCGATTGTGGGAATATATTGTAAGTTTCTTTTATGTACTTACAGTAAACTATCACCTTGTTGGGAATGGACAACGTACTAATGCTCGGGCTGGGCATTGTCTAATGTTTAAACTTTAAGCAGTTAACACTAGGTAATTATCGTAGCAGCCGGAAGAGATTAGTAAATCGGTATGTGATAATATTTTATCTTTAAATAATATACTTTTGATCTTATGATCCATTTAATTAAAATATTATATTTGTGATAATTTGATAAAACATTATAAAAAAGTAATGTTCTTAGAAGCTGAATCTCTCTAGTTGATCGCTTGATCATGACGTGACTCTTCGTGATCCGAATGATGTGCGCTCACTCACGCATTTCACAGTTTATTTGAAAATAACGGAAGAATAATTGATTCGAAATTTTCTAAATTTACCTTAACCGTGTCCATTTTAAGGTTTGCACGGGAATGTTGACCATAGATGATTCTTAAAAACTATGATGTTTAGGTAAATCGTGATTCGTGACTCATAACTTCATTTCCGGGCATTTTAAAAAAGAAATCTTTATTATAGTCTCGATAAATTTTTCTACTTTATTTATAAGCCAATGTTAATTACACGAATACCTACCCATTTTCTTCTTTTGTCCCAAAATTTGTTAGTTGTAACTAGTGTGATAGTGTCTAATAAGGTCTACAGTCCACTCTAGATTTATTACATAACGTTAAGCTCAAATCCCGGAACATCGAGCGACGATACGTAAGCGTGGCGTGGCGTAAGTATCATCCCACGACCCGACGACCTCAGCACCTCACCTCTTTACGAAATTGAACCAGATAACGCTTACGATTCGTACATTCCTAGTACATTCAATGAGACGAATGGGTAACAAATAGAATACATGCAATTAAGACGAAACATTCAAACTAATGCATTTTAATACATTTCTCGTATTAAAATTCTGTATTAATTATTAATTTAAAACATAAGAGGCAATTAACAACCAAAAGACGCTTATAAGACTACCACACTGTAATAGTAGTTATTATTAAAACAAGTGAATTGTGGTCCACGGATCACGCATACGAAATTGGAATTTCGAGTGGTCAAGAAGAGCAGCTAATGATCGTGAGAATCGAGCGTGGAATTCTCGCCTTTCAGTTTTGAAGGTTCTCAAATGCTAAGCGTTCCTAAATTTTGGTTTTATCTTTTGTGTATGTAAATCTCCTTATACCACAATCCCTAAAAAAATAAATTGTCTTCTACATAATAATTTAATTGTATATAAAGGATGTTACATCTGCTTACTTCAATTTTTTCTTAAAAAATCAGCTGCTTCGTATGTAGGTACAAATGGAAGCAACCCAAAGGAGATAGAGGATATAAAACGTCTATTCATAGAAAGAGACGGGGCTATGAAAAAGGTGCTACCGCCAGCTGATATATACCCAGTTTAGTTGATTTGTGATCCAAGATGTTACAGAGATGGGATAAAAGCAGGTAAAATAAATTAAGAGCAAAATGTAGATAAATAGTAATTATTTCTCTATATAACTCAGAAGTTGATAGATTTAAATGTAAACTGTATAACAAATATAAAACAATCGTAAAGAATTGTAAAAATATGAATGCAGCTAAAGTGCTAAACATTCTTAAATATTTTATGATGTTTAACGACTAATAATTTCATAAATAATATGCCAAATTAAGTATCTTTATATTTCATAAAGAAATTTTGCTTTGAACACGTGCAAGCGAACCTCTCGTAACTCGTTTCTAGAGTCTTTATGTGACAAAATGTATAAAAGACATAAGGGTAACATGGTATATTTCGGCGGTTACAAAGAACGACGTAGATACACACAACCGCAACTGTATCTTTTGAAATCGCAAACATGTTCACTGTTCAGATCAAGATCATTTTCTTTTTACCTTGGCACGCACTCGCTCTTTGTATACTTACTAACTTTCATTGTTGTCTTACGTACAGTTTGTTAAAGTTTATAAACAAATTGTTCTACAAATTTAATGACGTCTAACGAGAATACCACCATAAGAATAATATAAACCTTCTAATCCTCTCAAATGATGTCTACTTCTACTCTTTTTATATCCTCGGCCTTGTCAACAAAAACTGTAAATTAAATTTTAATCATTATTCTGCCATTTTTTAGCTATTTTCTCAATTTCTTTATTTAAGACTTTATCCAAAATCGGTATTATCGAAGATATCGGATTTTTTTACGGGTGTTACCCTCGCGTTATCAATAACAAACACATGCTGTATTATTGTCTCCTTCTTACACAAGTCGCTATGGTATTTCTCTTTCTCTCATCTTTAAACACCAGCTGTTTAGAAACGGGACCCCGCCCGGGCCTGTGTCTGTGCAACTTAGGACTGCCTCAATTGTAATTTGTAATACATAGAATAAAGCAAAAAATTACAATGATAATTAGAATATTATGTATGACGAGCAAATCATTCTCTACAATCTAAAGAATGAAAGCTTAGTTACAACATTTATTATAATTTATAAGTCCTTCTCGATTCGTTGGATTTAATTTTTATGTTAGCAATTTATGTAAAGTAGATTGTAGATATCTATTATAAAATATAATAAATCATGTGCTTTATGAAAAACTATACAAGTACAACAGCGGTTTCGAGGTCGAAATGTTTGTAATTTTATAAAAATTGAAACTACTTCGCATATAATTTTAACTTACAACAAAATTTTAATTTTACATCAAGAAATTCTGGAAATAACTTTGTTTTAAGTTAGGTATATGTATAAGTAGTAAATACAATTTATATTTTTGTTTTTCTTCATATTATTATGAATTGTAAGAAATTGGAAACAAGTCAATGTAGACAGCCCTAAATATTCGTCAGCTGCTTAGACCATTCGATTTAAAAAGCGACATTTAATAGAACAGCTGTCTTGGGATCCTGTTTTGTTGCGATCGACCTTCCCGAGGCGACATTAACGTTGCGTGCAAAAAAAACTATTATTGCATAAAACTGACTTTGGGCCAAAGGCGATGGACAAAGGTGCAGGGGAACAAACATTGTATGGGAGTTAGGACGCCATACTATGTTCTGCTACTAATAAAAATATACATATTCAGGAGTCCAAAAAACGGATTGCTTAAGTTATTCTTTTTTCTAATAATTAAAAGAACTACCTACACTGCTAATTCCTATGAATGTTTAACAAAGAACAATGGTTAAGCAAAATAATTTGGCTAAACATCTGCTAAGGCTTCCTGCTCTTTTCAATTCTTGCCGACAACATCTGGTAAATTATATTCATAATTTTGTATTGTTATTAAAGGTTGAACGCATTTGTTCTTAACTTTTGACTGAGACTTAACTTGCTGTATTTGTGTTATATCATAAAAACATTGTCATCCTAGGTATTGCGTTCAAAATTACAACATTAATACATTATGTATTTCATTTTATTTATACATTATATTATATACTTAATCTAAAAACATAGATACACGAGACAAATTCGGAAGTAGCGTAGGTAAAGGCAGAGTTTACATAAGCTAAAGACAAAGTACTTATTTAGCAACATTTAGGAATATTCATTGACAAGATACAATATGGTTATGTTAAACTTATAGGCAGATGTACATTTTATAGTAAAAGTAGTCAGACTATAAAGACAAACTAATTAAGAACCAGTAATTATAAGAAAATTAAAAGCGGCAGATGTCTCCGTACCCCGAACGGGCAGATGGCACGCGCCTCGAAGCAAAAAGTTAACTTCAGTGACGCTCAAAGCGACATGATACCAAAACAAAATGTTATAAGAAATATAGTTAAACATTAAACATAACATAAAAACTAAAGGATGAAACAATAACGAATATGTGAGAGTAAACGACAAACTAAATAGATTGCTTTAGAAGGTAATGGGCGTGTTATGGCCAACAAAGTACATAGGATAAACAATAAAAACACAACTTACGTTTTCGGCTACTTTGAACAATAATTTCCATTGTACATCCCACAAAATAGAATTAAAAAAAATATAAACCACATTTAATCGGAACAGGAAAAGCCGTTGCAACACGTTCAACTGACAAGCAATTGTTATTAGATAACGGGTAGATGGTCAAAAGCTGTGGTGTACTTTGACATTCACACATATTAAAATAGGAACAAGATAAAATATTCGATTAAAATAATAAATTACATGTTATCGTGTATGAAATGTTTCATAAAAAACATAATTAATGGCCAAACAAACCGTTAAAGTCGTTATTGATTTTGTATTGTGAACCAAGTCATTTTAATAATCAAAATTAAAAATGTTTCTCATGTAAACAAAGTATGTTTATTGTTTACACAATTTACATTATTCATTGTTTACAAAAGAGATATAATATAATCTCTATAATACAAGAACATCTCAAATTCAATGTTAGAAACTTACCTAATCCAATCTTTTTCTTTATCTTTTTGAGGACCTTCATTTTAGATCCCTTCTTGTCTTTTACAGGCGTAGTTTCAGGCTCCAATGCCATCGGAGGCAAGACGAGAGTTGGAGGTGGCATTTGAGCCCCGTGTCCCGAAGCCCTAGGGCAAGCGGGACAGTGACAGGGGCCTCTAGCTTGTCGTACGCTCATACAACTGCTTACACCCATCATTTATGCGGCTTTCGTAGACAAAGAAATTTAAAACGAACTAATGTTAATTCATATCAAAACATTTCACAGTCACGAAACAATATACACGATTCTAAAGTCACGAGAGTCACTTCACGTAAATCCAATGAATAATTTTGAAGACGCGAGCACGTCCGCGCGCGACGAGACCTAACGGCGGAGTGACGAAGCGTCAAGCGACGCCTGACGCCTCACGCCGTCGGCCGTACACAACTTCAGTAGGGGCTGCAGCTCCTGCTTGTAGTGTTACAGCTGCCGGTTTCCTTTTTCATTGAAAACCAACTCTTAAGCTGTTGGTGATAAGTTTTATTTTCAAATTTAAGGAGATTTTAGTTAACGCGAAGAAATAATACAAATAATATTATGTATACTCTTGCATCCCCTACTGCATGACATTTACGATTACAAGAATAGAACAGACCCGACCGGGGCAATTTTCATTACTTATCATATTTTCATATCTCCTTTAATAAAAGTAAGGTCAATAATGTAAATATTACTTATCGTACCTTTATTACCTCTAGATGTTTAATTTACGATTTCATACGATTTTGTAGGTTGTATTATTCTCCAATTTTAAACCTCTTTTGTTCGCACTTCGCATCTGTAAGTTTATCTTTAAGTTCACTCTGACCGTTTATTATCCTATTAATATTATCAAATATTTAAATTTAAGTAAATAGTTCTCATATAAATATAGGCCGACATCTCTTGATTAGGTCATTGTGAAAAATTCTTAAATCTGAAATCAATTTTTGGAAATTTTAATATTGATGCGATGACTTTCAGCAGTTTAAAATAAAAGGTCGGTCCGAAAACAACTTAAGGCACAGGATGTGAATGATACACCCAATAAAATTTTTCTAATGAAGTAGAACAGGCTGGAGCATTACGTCACTCAAAGGGTTACAGGTTAACTTACTAATTAAGTAGACCTTAATCGTTTTAACTTGTACTTATGTTACAGGCCTCGCGGACAATGAGATATCATTAGTACTGCAGAAGTCTTTTACGATAGATCAAAGAGGGAAAGAGAACTGCAAAGAGACCAAGCCAAATTTAATACACGCAGGCAGTATCATAAAATAATTATGTGAGTCGGTTCTCCGACCTTCGTGGAAGCAGATGGTTCGTACTACCAATAGGTTAATCGGCATTTGGTCTGGAAATGTCGACATCTCAATTATTATAGAACTCGCTTCAAATGTGTTAAGACTGTTAACAGGTGATTCGTGTGGCATTATTCATTAACTTTCATGGCGTATAGCGTGTTTCAGAATTGCAAGGGAGAAACTCTCGTATGTTGAGGTAATATTAAGAGCGATTAGGAGTCCACTTATACCTTATGCGACTGTCAATTAATTAGCAATGCTGCTAACGACCGTATGCTGTTCAAACAATAGACAAGTGCGGTGCGACAGTAATAATAATAACTCGCAAAGTTCACGACAGTTAACTTCAAATACCTATAATTAAAAACTTCTGACCTTTTATGTCGGAAAATTGTTAATGTATGTATGTAGTATGAAAGCATTTTTTTTATCATCCTTTTTGTTAACCCTTATTGCCTTATAGCCTGCGGGTGGTGGTGGATGGGTCCTCCGTCCTTCTGAAAAATTATGAAAATAAAGTACGGGAAACTTGTGTAATGTGTGGCTACGAGCGTGTGACAACACAATATCAGTGAAAATACATATTATACTGGTTTACCTACTTTTTAGGTCAAAATTTAAAACAATTATGGGGCACATGATCTGATCTGATCATGATTGAGGACGGACGACGTCCACAAGAGAAGCTATTGTAATATAGTGACGTTATTAACAAATTACTTATATGAAAAACTTTAAAATTTAAATACTGCATTAATAAATTAAAAATTGTAAAATGATGCCATGATATAATATTACCTATAATTATTAATTCTGATATTACTTTGTAGTTTCTTGATTCCAGGATTTGTATTATATACAGCTGCTGATCTACAGCCGTAAAGCACACTAATTTATACTGTGAGATTAACTTTTGGTTAACTTTCACAGTATTATGTGTGTCTGGGGTAAAGTTGGCGTTACCGAGTCGGCGGCGGCCGGCGCGGCGCGGCGCATTGGCATTTGACAGATGCGCGAAAACACCTTGCGCGGAGGCTGCGCGCGCGCCGGCCGACCAACGCCTCCATCTGCCTGGATTAGGCAGGTTCAACAACCTCTCAATACCCCTTTGACAATGGCATTTAGCTGAATGGACTTGCCGAAAACTCGAGGGGATGCTTTCTTTCATTTCGACAAAGGTGACAAAATGAAATGAATAATAATTGCTGTGAATTACATACTAATATTATAAATGCGAAAGTGCTTCTGTATGTTACATCTTCACGTAACGTATTTGGGTAATGAGTTCCGGGAAAGGACAAAGGATACTTTTTATCTGATAAAATGTACGGATTCCGCGTGATAAACGCCAAACAGTTTTAAAAATATAGTTTTAAAATAAAGTTTTATAATATAGAATGGACTCTACTAACATAGTAAATGGGAACAATAATATAATTATTGTGCTTACTACTTTGCATTTGTAAGTTGTAACCACAGAAATAGAGGTTGTAACCGAATCTCTTGATGTCAAAACCAGATGCGTTTACGCACGCGGCGGATGCACGAAGAGGCGCCGTCAAAAAAAATTACGAATGTTATAATTTCGACGCGTGCGCATCACACCTTGATAATCTCTATTTGTAATGAGAATCTCAATTTCAAATGTAACGGTAGGTATCGCAAAAAATACAAAAGCTGTGCTTCATTATCATTTACTTTATATATACCTACTTTTGTACAGCTGCGGTAGAGATCCAAGATAATGCGACGAAATGGGCAAAACTATTTATTATGGCACTTTTATTATTATAGCTATAAATATATATGTATAATGACATTATAAAGTTTAATTAGATTTTACTATTTAGTATTAATTTATTTTTTTGTTTTATTCTTTAATTCTAAAAAAATCAAAATATTATGTTATACGATTTTTGGTTTCCGAACAATACCTACACACTAGTGACACTACACAGTCTAGTCTGGTGTTGTTGCTTGTTGGTTAAACATGGACTATGGCGCTCGAGAAATGGGCTAGACCGCTGGATTGTCTTCATTGAATACTACCGGGTTTTTGATGAAGTCGAATATCATAATGAACGGCCAATAGGTCGCACTTTCGTCGCATTGATGCATATCGACTATCCATATTTTTTTAGGATTCCGCACCTAAAGGGTAAAACAGGACCATATTACTAAGACTTTGATGTCTGTCTGTCCGTCTATCTGTGTGAGGCTGTAACTCAATAACCTAGTACAAACTAGACTTTTGAAATTTTCACAGATTGTGTTACATAACTGTTGCCACTATTAACACCAAGTACTAAAAACAAAATAAAATACCTAAATATTTAAGGGGGCGCCCGGTCCATGCGTAAAAATATTTTTTTGGCTATTTTCGCTCTATATCTATAATGACGGAACGGAACCCTTCGTGCGCG
The DNA here is from genome assembly GCA_018236805.1 of Plebejus anna. Lineage (NCBI taxonomy): Eukaryota > Metazoa > Arthropoda > Insecta > Lepidoptera > Lycaenidae > Plebejus > Plebejus anna. The sequence continues at coordinate 900 of DWTA01000106.1, read as the reverse complement.
AGTTTTACTCGCACTTAACCGATTTTATTTTTATTTTTGCTATTTTCCAAATTCCACTTTCTCCAGGTGTAATGAATTTATGAAACCATAGAAATTACGCGCATTTAAAGATGGCGTATTGTAGGCGCGCGCCCCTCGCGTGCCGTCGTGACAGATGTTCCATTTTTTTATTTCATAATGTCGAAGACCGTCCTTGTTCGGGCTCGCGAAATGTATTCGCCAGCCGGCTTTTGTTTTATTTACAACCATTTCGATATTAATAGTATGTATTTCAAACAAAGGAATATAATATTATATAGATTATAGATTACTAGACGTTCTGCGTGACTCCACCCGCGTAAATAAGGAATTTTAGGGGAACCGTACCTTTTCATGAAAAGAATGGCTATGTCTGTCCCCGCGATCTACTCTACATAATAGTCTGTGCAAAATCTCATAAAAACCAGTCTCGTAGTTCGTCAGATTAAAGCGTTAGAATAATTTTCCCCGTTTTCTCCACATTTTCCTCTGACTCTTCGCTCCTATTCGTCGTAGCGTGATTTTATATACCCTAAACCTTCCTCGATAAAAGGGCTAACCAACACAAAAATATAAATTTCTAACATTCGAACCAGTAGTTTCCGAAATTAGCGCGACCGAATGAACTCTTCAGCTAAAGATAATAAAGTAGAGACACCATTTGCTCTCTATTCGCGAAAGATAACGGATGCATTACTTAATACTCTACTAAAAAGCTTCAGGTGTTTTATTAGGGTTCCGTACCCAAATGGTAAAAATCGGCCAAGTGCGAGTCGGACTCGCACACGAATGGTATACCTACAGCTAAAGTTGGCAAAAAAAGTACCTACTCGTAATATCTATTGCTGTCTCCCTTACCTCAAGCCTATACCGCAGAGCGCG
>DWTA01000105.1:0-14519 GCA_018236805.1 Plebejus anna | reverse complement strand
TGAAAATATCAAATCTCTAGCTATTATCGTTCTTGAGTTACAGCCTGGAGACAGATAGACAGACAGACAGACAGACAGACGGACAGACAACGAAGAATTAGTAATAGGGTCCCGTTTTTACCCTTTGGGTACGGAATCCTAAAAAGGATCAAAATGTTTTATTCGTATTACCCCTGTATTGCTAGAGTCAATTTCTTTTCTCACTTTTTGCCATCAGATTCTGGTAGACCTATAGCTTCCTATTGTCTTTCGCTAAATATTATGCTTCTTGAAAGCTGTGCAATGGATTCTGAAGGAACATAATATTAAGAGGAAGATTATGAATTATGAATAAGTTTTGTTAAATTTTAGTTGGAGAAAAAAATATTAAAAATTGAATGACCCTCAAAGTCAAACAAATCTAACTCCAAAGTAAACAATACAAACATTTATTCTATTGATTTTCACACGATATATCATCAGCTGTAACTCGGACAAAGCCCGGTTATTCACCAACATGAACTTTACCGTATTAATAATAATGAAAATTGCACACTCTCAGGCCACGAAGTTATTTGGACAAAGTTCCATTATGTTTTTTGTGTGGCACCAGTTGGAACTTTGTTCCCTTCACTGCTGTCCGCCATTTTGTTCAGTAACGTGTGATTAATTTTATTAGGCGTGTTATTAGAATTTTTCGTTTGTCGTGTTGTTTTTAAATTATTGTTTGCACTTTGTAATATTGGTGTAGCGTTGTTTTATTAGTAAATATTAGTTTTGTGTGTAATTTTAATCTAAGGCGTATAATTACTGTTAACTTTTTTAAGTAATTGTATTTTTTAAGATGTATTAAATCATTGTAATCATTTTCTGTAAAGTCTAAACACAATATTATGATTTATGCCCCATTTCAAAATACTTTTCCTAAAACATTAGTTTTAAAGGGGGTATATTCTGTAGCTTTAAAATCACTTGTACTTAACATTTAAAAACTATTTTCTTTGCTGCAACTTTATTTATTGCAACAGTACAAAGTTTGCAGTGACTCAAATAAATAGTCGCTTGAACAAAGCTCGCGTTACGCTTTTTCCGCTTAATTAGTGCTTCCTGCTTATTTTCAACGATTATGCCGCAATATTTCATGCAATTGGGATTTGGGATGTAATGCTTATGTATTTCTTGTTTGTTGCTATTATTTAAGGTATGATTAACTGATTTTGTATAAAAACATTTGTTCTAATATGATCATTCAGAGATTAAAAACAAATTAAAATTACAGACAAAAGTAACGTCCAATTCCAGGGTTTTTTGACAGGTTTTATCTGTTCACTTATACCGCGTTTGTTTGGCTGACGCCAAAATAGTAACCTATCAGCAACACTCAGGTATTCAACCTGAGAGTTTTTGATAGTTTACTCCGGTAAACTCTCGACAAGAATCTAGTAATTGTCAGTTGTAACTCAGGTCTCAAAATTCTTTTACCACGTTCTTCATGCGTGAAGGACGAAGGTATAGGATATTAACAACCCAAATAAACAAAGCCCTTAGCGTATGCAGTTTTTAACGCGATTATGACGTCGCAGGGTCGGCGTAGGGGTGGCTAGGGGAAGGCTGCGTCACGTGGCTGTCCGCACTGAGGCACGCATGCGAGACCGCGGGGCGCCGGGCGCGCAGGCGTACCCTACTCAGTTGGCAGTCGGCCCCCGCGCCCGCCGCGCGTCGCGAGTGTCTGTGATGAGTGACTAGTGCCATGCTCGTGCTCCGCTGCGTCCTCTTCGCGGGCCTCCTGGCCGCCGCCGCCGCTGCCTGGCAGGAGAACGTCAGGCCCAAGGTCTTCGCGCAATTAGGTCAGTCACCCCCAAACACAGTTCAATGTCCCATTTCGCAAAGTTCGCCATTGCATGTTTATAAACATAACCATACCAGCTTTCATCAATCTTATTAGAATCACGTCGTTCTTAAAGTCAAGTTGCATTTTGAGTCATATTTGTAGTATAGATAAATCGAGTAACATAAACTATATTTTATTTGAATCATTCATCATCATTATTATATAACTGAACACGGTATTCTGATGGTTTTGTACAAAACAACGAAGTCAAGTTGGTAAATAGAGCTTCGACTGCATCGGGTACCCACGTTCGGACGCGGTTCGCAGTCACGCGATTGTTTGTATATTTAGGGATAAGGCAGGGTATTGTCTTGCAGCCTGCAATGCGGGGGCTGCCACGTGGCTCCTATTAGTGCCATTGCATGCATGGACTACATTGCATGCACAAAGCGAGCATTGAGCAATGCAAGCTAAACTTGCCGGACGATACGGACGCAATTGTCTAAAACACTTTAATAGACTTGTTAACGTTCCGTCCAATTAAAATATGTCTGGTTGGTTTAATTCCTGTTACTATTGGAATGTTATTGCAGTTTCTACTCGGTTGACTTTGAAAGCTTTTGTTACGTTTATTGTTAACGCAAATGAAATTAGTAATAATGATGATTTCATTAAAGTTTTAGAAAGTTGTCGCTAATTACGTTCTATTCTGTCAGCTTTATTGTTCTACTTTATTTAAGTTCACTGTATCGTTTAAACCCCGTCATTGTGGAAATTAGTGGCAACGTTTAATTAAAGTTATCAAATCGGTCAGGCCGTTCCCAATATTCAATCTATCTCTAGTTTGACATACATTCGATCGCAGCTGACATAGAATTGACATAAAATTTAAGGAGCTAATGTCTAATTTGAGCTATTCCTATCTCAAGTAAGGGATAGATCAAATATTGGGAACGGCCGTCATGCGGTGTTCATTTGATGCCTTATTTTAGGTCATACCATAGGTTTATATTATTTAGCAATTTCTACTGTATCGATTTCACAAAATATTTATTTTCATACTGCAATTTGAGGAGTGCCTGCCACAAGGACCTATATCTTTTTCATTTATTTACTTAATGTAAATCGTAAAACTGTACTCCCTTATAAGGTGTCCTAAGGCTTATAAGAAACGTTGCTAAATTGCGAATTAATATTCCTCATGGATGTTTGGTATCTGCAGTCAATCAATAAGTCTTGTTAAAATTCTTGACGTGTCATTAAAAACTTCACACTAATAGCGATGATTTGCGAATTCAAATGCTTCATCAATATCATAAGCTCATAGACGTATGTGCTGCTAAAATTCTTGAGGATGCGGCTACCAATTTAAGGATCGGTGGTCATCGGACGTGTATCCGCCTATTGTATCCTGTATTGTTTGACTGTACAATACCCGTGGAATACTAAACTATGTTTTTGTTCCATTCAGATGCTCTATCAAGTAGTATAAAAATGTGATGTTTTACACAGTTTTGTTCATCCCATCTTTCTTTATAATCAATTTCTTAATGCTTAAGTTAGAATTTACTATCTACTTTACATTCTCAAAAGTTAAATCACATCATTATGAACAAAATTCGTCTCGTCAGACTTAAATACATTGAGTAAATAAATGTTCTGGAGGATTTATAATGTAATTTATTGTTACTTGAAAGTACTCCATAAAAATAAAGCTCTTATGTAACAATAGAAGATGATAAGACGAAACCCTAAAATTAATGGAATTACCATTGTTATCAGTTATCTTACCCTAAAGTGGTTATTGTAATTTACTTCCAATCAATATCGACTAATATATAATGAAGTATAGGGTTGTCGCAGCTCGATTACTCAAGCATAGTGTCTATTTGATGTCCGAGTCAACACCTACGTAACAAGATCCGTTTCCAAAGTCAGGGTCTGATTGACCGCACATTCAGGTTTAATATACGCACGATCAAAGGCCATGGGGATTAAGGGTTGGTATTTTTATTTAGGCTTCAAATAAAGGGTTGGGATTATATATCTGGTAACAGCTTTGTTGAATTCCGTTTCTGAATTTTGCCGTCCCTCTTTGAATATTATAATATTGCACTGGTTTGTGTTTTATTCAATTTCTGATTCTATATATTATGATAAGGTTTAATAATAATTCACACGGTTAGATACACAGAGAGACAGACATTCAACTTACAAAAATATACCAACCCTTTTTGTATGCACTAGCCTCTATAATATAATGCTGATGATCATTATAATAGTTTTGCTGCTTTATAAGATACAAGGGAACATCAATAATCTTATTTTATTGTACTTATTTATAACAAGAACAGATGCCAGTTTATAGAATATATTGTAATCTGATATGTACTGTTAGACACTGGTTCTATGCACCATATCAAATACCATGCAAAACTTGTCTTTCAAAGACAGTATAGTTAAATATAAACACTGATGCAGTTGACTTTAAACAAAAACCTTGAAAAGTAAACTTTAGGAAAACATAAAGAAATGTTTTAAAATAAGAATCTGGAATTTTGTGTTTATTCTAAGTAGCTGCAGCTTATGCTATTAACGATATCGATTATATCAAAGATAGTTTCGTAATAAAACACTAAATTTAATTAAGTAACTTTATTGTGTGTTAATTAAAACTAAAATGCCAGACTTCAGTTCGTGTCTTAATGAATAATTAAGTGTCATAGCCCCAGGGGGTTTCTGAATAAATTAGAACGTAACAGTTCAAAAATTCAGTCATTCTGATAGCAAACTTTGTTGTAATAAAGGTTTCGGAAAATGGATTAAGCTAAGCCCTTCTACAGTTCGTGTCATTAGTTCGTTTATTTTTGCGTTCATTTGTGTTTGGTGTTTTACTGTGTGTTTTACCAATTAAATCGATTAGGGGTACCTATATTCTGTTTTTGTGATATAATTACTAATTGTACGTAAGCTTATCGAATAACATTTTTTAAATTTTTTGTAGTGTAATTTAGTCAAAATATTTCGATGAATATTAATTATTGAAAATAATTTTATTTCAACTTATGTTTATTATGTTCTTAATTGATACGAAGCTTTGAATATCCAATGTCAAGCCATTTATTCAGATCTTTATTTTTGTAGCCTAATCGTTGCAAATTTTTATTGTAACATTAACCGTATTTTATTCCAGGCATTCAACTAGAATTAGAACTTCAATAAACATTATAGCATTCTCAACTTTAACTTCTATAGTTTCCTCAAAATCTAATTACAAAACATAATTGTAATTATGAACTCGGCCCAGATGCGGTAGAAACATCACAATTTATTTAATGTTATGTCCGTCAGTGCGATATGAAAGTGGGACACCGGAATTTTGTAACTTCACTTAATTTAATAAAACTACTTCTGTAAATGGAAAAGTTAGTTGAATTATTTGTAACTCTTACAGACGTTACAGTTGAGTTACACCAAAATGGATGATAGGCATCATAGACTTTCCAGAAATAGTCACTTTGTAACTAATTCGGAAATGAAACTTATTCTATTTATTTCAAAACATCAAAGACAATTAAAACATATTGATTTGTGTCTCGTGTTAATTTTGGGGATATGAATATTATTTGCATGAATTTGCATGTCTAAATATAGCCAATAAAACCCTTTTTTCTATATTGATAGATTATAAAGTAAAAATGCAAAAAAATTCCGTAGGACTTCAAAGTTCTCTCTCGTCAGTCTCAGAATTTATGTTCGTTTGTTCCACGATAACTCCGAAGTAATGGTAATAAGCTATTCAGAGGACATTAGTTATTAGTCTCCCAGGTCCAGTTTCGTGTTCTAGATAACGGCGATAGATCACTGCGGTCTGCGAGTAAATCATAAATGTTATCGGTAAAAGAGACGACAGTAATACTAGAGGTCGAAGAGTTCATAATTGAAACTAAGTTAACGATTCTTTTATCTTATATAGTTTGAAAGTAATGGTTTTGATTATAAGATCTTTAAGCCTATTCTAACAACGTGGTGTTTAAAAGTTTTTTGTTTGTACTAACTACAATCAGAATGAAAGCATTTTTGTTGTACCATTCGACTGAATTCGATTCGATTTGAATTCTTACGATACTAATACGATGTAGGCTGCATCATTCATATTTTTATACATTCTCTATCTTTGCGCATCAGCATCGTTTGCTTTGTCTTGAACTTCTTCTTTATTTAATTCAACTGCTCTTAGTTGCATTGCCATTGTACAGTTATTATGTTTTGTTGTTATTGTTTAAATATTTGACTTAATACCTATGTTATATGTATTCACTATTATCTCAGCTTACGCTAAATACCATGAGGTTATATTTTCTTCTTCACTTAGCTTTATTTAATTCTTGTGCATTTTATTTAAATCATAAGAGCTGATAACACGTTCAATGGTGAAACCAGCCCACACTATGTCATTATGTAAGTTTACGTTGGAGATAATAGTGTATATTGTATCGTGGCATCGTAAAGTATTGTTTCAACCGGTTCTGTGGGTGGGATTGAGCTCGATACCCCCGAGATATGACTCATTATACTTAGGTTCATTTTGATTTGAAGATAAAGAAAGCTGAGTGTAATGCCAGTTGCCACCTATAATTATAGAGAACATTACTACAGATATTACGCAAAGGAGCATAGGCGAACGTATGTAAAAAATCCAACCAAAATCTGGGGGGCTAATATGAGCTCTTATATCCAGCCAGTTTACAGGCCGTTCCATAGACATGGCTTGTAAACTGGCTGCTCATAATAGCCCCCCAGATATGTTATACTGGAATATTAACAGAAACGTTGTCGAACATTACTTTTTGTTTACTATTTAGTGTCTAGGTATGCTGGTGCTGCCGCTAGTGTGAAAACTGAAAACATATCAGTAATATGACCTATTTAAATAACACTTCTTCGCAGTGCCAAGAAAGAGTTTGCTACATCATTAATTTAGTCGAGTTTTAACTTTTGACACTTGAATCGACACAAAACGGAAGTAAAGAAACGAAGGATCATGTGAAAAAAGTTTGTTTTCGGTTATCTTGTAGTTTTTTGTGGTTCATTTTTTATTAGATCTATTTTTATCATAGGAAAGAAACTTTTTGATCTACAAAGGAAAATAAAAAATATACAACAATATAGTGACAATATATTATTGCATTCGGATGTAGGACAGACAACACAAACAAAGCGATATGTGAATGTATAATAACGAATTAACGATACATAAAGGTTGCATTATTCATGCGTTGTTTATATTATGTTTAAAATTCAAAATTTTCGAAATGGACTATTTTAGCTCATAAATAAATATAGGTAAAGCCACAAGAGTCAAGAAGTTTTGTGATCTTGTTGTGTTAGTCTTGTTTGAATAAGACGATGCTAATAACACACAACGTCACATAAATAAACTTTAACCCGAAAACTTTAATCTTAACACGAGTAAAAACTGAGAACATAACAAGAACCTCATTTAAACTGTAAAGTGAACATAAATTTCGGAATTGCTTCAAATGGAGATTTATGGCGTAAACTTACAGGTGCTGGCCGGTACACTTTCAAACGGTTTATGATATTGCATTACCTTTACACTCCCTTTTTTAACTGGTTGGATTAAAGAACGCTTAAGTGGGCCATAAAAAACGTTACCTGAAGAAGAAATAAATTTACGAATAATGCTCCAATGTACGTGACGCGTTTTGCCTCCGAGTATTTATTGGGTCATTCGTCAAAGAATCGTCGTACTCCCAGGGGTGCTGTTGTGGCTAGGGTGCATAATACTATGTTTATGATTGGAGTCTCCTGCACAATTTATTAACTCAAGTCGATGGGGGCTCATTTCGGTAATGAAGTTTAAATTATATTTCACTCCTTTAAGAGTTACGACTTAAAGGGGATTCGAGTTTAACAAGCGTTTTTTTGTGAGTGAATTTATTGGTTTACACAAACGGTAAAATGGAGATTACATTTTTTGTGTATAGGACATATTTATGATCAGAAAGTTGTGACTGCTCTAGCTAATGGTTTAAAATGTGTGCTGTGAGTCACGGTACTTACAGCTTTAAGTGCATCCGGCTGGGATGATGCATGAGATGCTAAATTAAGTATTGTACATTAGAGACTAAACGGCTGAAATGAATAAAGTATGAGTAAAAGTGCAGTCGACATGAAAAAAGGAAATAATAGTGAATAGAAGTAAAATCAATAAACGTCCTTAAAAGGCGTCTTCTAAAGCTTGTAATGAAACCAAAGAATGAGAACGCTTTAAAAGTGAATCATTTTAAAAATCAGGCACGAAGATAAAAATCGGTCGGGCTCGTACAACGATAACCGCTAATCAAACGACAAAAGTTCAGACTTCAATGCATTCTGTTGTGGCCAGTAATTGAGAAAACGAACTTATGAATGACGCAATAGGGTATACAACTGTTTTATCGAAAGCCGATGATAGGTTCCGAGTGAATGAGGACCTTGTAGGGTCGGAATAAGGTACGTTTTAGTCTGTAGATGGAGACAGTACGCACGTGCGTGCGTGCGGTACGGGAGACGGGGTATCATGGCGCCGCCTTGCGGGAGAGGGACAGTTTAACGACCATACCATAATATTGTTTTTACACAGTATGGCGCTAACGTTATTTCCTTATGTTTTTGGCCGAAGTTCTTATAAGAATTCTGTTTGGTATTGTTTTCTATAATGGACCAAAGAGTTTTTGTACCGACCTTTTTGTTCTGATTTCACGGAAAATCTAGGTCAATATTAACATTTTTTGTTCTCATTATTTCTACTGCCGCTCTACAAAGAGTACGCAAGTATGTGAGCGAATAAAAAGAACTTCTAAATTACAAACGCTATCAAACACGAGCCGAGCCATTGTACTTTAACGGAAACAAAAAAAACGTCAGGACATGCGATAGAGATGGTAGATACTCTCTCTTTCTATCCCCACAAATCACAATCTGGGAGATCTAATATGGAAGTAAAGAATAGAGACGTATAATGAATATGAATTAATACAAACGATTTACGACTATCTTCACAACAAAGATGCAAACTGACGTCACCCCCATTGTGTCTGGAAACAATACTCCTAATTTTGTGTTTGTTTATTTGAGTAAGTTGTTTTCATCCATAACTTTGTATTAAGAATTTCTTTTCCTCCTAAAATATAATTTTACGTTGATGCTTCATATTCCGTATACGGTTTTGGTAACATAACAAAATGATATTCCTTAATTATAGGTCGATCACATTTAATGATCCTTCTGTCTGATGAGTGATGACGCATTGTATCAGCAAATAGGCTTCGTATCTTCCTCAATAATTTCTCTTCAATTTTCTTCAAGGATCCAACGTATTGCACGAAGTCTTTACTAAAAAACTTAATTCTTCTGAGGAATTTATAGGCAACAAAAATCTCCGAGATCTTGGCCTGTAATTGCGATTTCCCCAAAATACACTTTTGTAAAGCTATTTATTGCAGAATTTCACACTCCGTTCACACGTGTATCACATTTGCGGCATTTGCATTTACGGGCAGGGGTCTTGCATATGCATGCAGTTATTTACACTTGTTCCCAGGGTTGGCAACTGTTTGACTTTTTTATGCTATTGAAAACATCAAGTTGTTCCTGAAACTTGGTACACTTGCCAACCCTGGTAGTTCCTGAAGTGTCTCTGTTGCGCAATGCACATACCAAAGAATACTTTATGTCATTTGAATTTTCGTGTTCGCAACATGCTCATATTATCTGGAGAGCTGAAAATTGCAATTTCTGGATTATAAAGTATCTGTAGTTGTTCATTCTTTTTGAAGTAGGTATAATACACATCTAGTTCTAACTTCATCCAAAGATATTCGAGTCTATCGATAATATTTTTTCTTTACATTTTATAACAAGAGGGTTGTGTCAGGTCACATGACTGTGATTCAATTCAAATCCAAAAAATAAAAAGGTGCCCCGTTAGATACTGTTTTTATTGCACCCTTCCTGAGGGTCTGTAAATATTGGTTTAGTTGTAATAATATTTGTTAAATCTTTATTCCATGCAAAAGATTCCGGCTTTGCGATGTGTCTAGACTATTGTCATGCAGTTTTTAAATCCGGATTAAAAGGAAGCTTAATAAGGTCGATAAAGGACGCCTTTCCGAGTTGCAATTTTGTTGCACGTTTTATTTTTAAAATCCCCTTTTTGCTTACAAAGTTTGCAATTTATTCATACACTTCCATCGAATTTTATTGTACCCTTAACGTTTTTAATTGGTCATTTATAAGTGCGAAGTTTTGAGTTTGGTTATTAAAATTGTCTCTTTTGTCTCATATCTCATATACTACAATAATTTTTGTATTATCTGCCAATGATATTTAAAGGTATTAAATCAAAGTTATAGCTTTTACTATAACATAATTATAGTTGTGTTTATCAATTCATAATGTCTTCAATATCTATTTTCAATTTTAGGAATCCAATCTATTTTAAACGCAATATATCCCCTAATTTAACTTGATTTTACTCCATAAGTCACTCGCTACAATAGCTTCCCCTATTAATTAACTGGTGTGGTTCGACTTTAACGTTTAATTACTTACAATCTTACCTTCTGTTACTGTTATTTTCGATTTGATTTAAATCGAGCGTGGGTCATTGTTGGCGGCGACTGGAGTCCTAATAATGAGGCAGGTGGTCTCGGCACAATGTGACCTATTAACAATAGAGGGTAGCTTTCTATCGCGTGCTCTCTCGACTATAGAAAAAATATTTAATTCTTTTTTTGGATTTGTAAAAATGATTCACAAATCGGGAGTTCCCCTGCGTTACCCCAAAAGAAATACTGTTCCCCTTGCATATTTGTAATATCATTACAAACAGCTGAAGCTTTGACTAACTAGCCTTTGATTGTTATGAACACTTAGTTGCCTATTGTTTATCTAGTCTAGGCTAAGTTAAGCGTTCAGTTTATCCTTTACTTAACTTTGTTTAAGTAAATTAATCTACGCAGTAACTATCTTAACCTAATATTGTGTAAATTCTAATTAGCCATTAACTGACATATTCATGCAAATTGACTGGCCAGTATTCAAATCTCGCAGGTTCTTTATAAAAACACTTTACTAAAATATAACCTCTATTTACCTCACCTGAGTAAAATGATTCCCAAATAAGTTGTAAACATCCAACAAATAGATCTGATTTCATGTCAGTATAGATTACAAAGTAAAGGTACTTAAACTACAGGTTGTTCCTATTTTTAGAGGTAATAAATAACAGAGTTCACTAAATTTTACTGCCTTCACCACTTCTGTTGAGGTACATAATATATTGTCGTTATCTTGCCTTTCCTTAACTGACCGAGCTAGTTCCCTGACTTTTTTGTCAAATTTGAACCTTACTACAGTTTTATTAAGTTACCAAAAGTTTTTATCTGATGTGTAATGAATCAACGCTGAACGCCTTTATCAGATTTCTGACCATAGTGGTTCCACCTAATTTGGATGTTTCGTTCTGAAATGCAACGTTTTTTAAAACTTGTTAATTGTTTTAAACCATGACTAAGTTGTCGTGTCTTATCCTTCAGACAAACACAATATTATGTGTTAACCAAAATAACTATTTTACTGTTAGAACAGATTTGAAACTTTAAGGGCATGTTTCACCACTTCCTGATAAAGTCCAGGCTATCCACAACTTTTTTGATAGATTCTCCATATATGTCAAGTTAAGTGGTGGATAGCCATATCCGGCACCAATCAGGTAGTAGTGAAACATGCCCTTAATTTGCCCTTAATGGATTTTTCTTCAAAGTAAAGCCATCGTTATCGGTTTACTTTAAGGCTGATTCGTTCTAAGTTCTAGCTCCAGCTATATTGCTAGTTTGAATATGAATCGTATATCAGAAATCCTGTATTAGGTCTATTTCGAGGCCTTGAATGTAGATATTGAAGTCGCATTGCAGATGTTCATCACAGGCATTTACAAAATAGTGCTATTGTGTCTTCGCCATGTGTCCTGATGTGTAGCTTCGCCCATAAAATCTCTTGTTTCCAATATCCCTTTTATTTCTGTTTGTTTCTGGATTATTGAGGACTATTTTCTGCAAGACCTGTAACTTCATTCTTCGTTTGTTTTTTGCGCGGTTAAATATTAATTATTATAGATATGTGTTGCAACAATTTAACTACTGAGATACATTAATAATGAAAACCTTAATGAAGAGTTTAACAGGTAATTTCCTATTACCCATACATTATTTTACGTCAAAATCGTCGTTAAGTAATTAATATTCGTCTCCGAGTCCGAAAGTATCACTTCTGGGACTTATCGTATCTCTATGACATATTTTTATCACATACATTTCAGAGCTTTGAGTATGTGGATTGCATTTTATGAGTATTCCTAATTTCCTACCTTATTAATATACTGTGACTTTTTAAAAGCATAATATGGAAACCATATTATAACCCTGCTGATTGCTTTACTCCCATCACTTTTACTAAATGAACCCACGCAGATTCACTTCATAAAGGACGCTTTCATGTAATGCTTTAAAGAACATTTACTGCCCACACTGGGACATTCGTGCGTGTGGTCCTATGTGTTGGAAACAAAGATGGCCGCAACAATATAATCTGATAAAAAGATCTTGTACCAATAAATTGTGAAACTTTCATATTCGAAATTGTTCCGCTTTTATTTATAACTTAAAATACCAATCTAACATTGAGAGAACTGTGTTGAAAAAGTTAGGTACACAATATTATACCTACTTACCTGTTATGATAGCTGTCAAGTTTGTATGAAACTTCCCATACATAGTACATATTCAAACTGCCATATCTTAGTTAACACTTAACACTAAATATCCCTTAGCGATCCTTTAAGGAATCTTTTGAGATTTAACCAATGTTAATTAATAAGTCCTTGAGGACTTAATACATGAGCTTCGGTGAAAAGGTCTTTATTTTACAAGATGTATGATCCCTAAACACCGCTAAATTATTCTGGAACAATAATATAAATTTCTGGAAATGTAGATTTTAATTTGCAATCGCTTATTCCAGTAAAAATTACATAAAATCAATAACCCCATCTGCAAATAACTTTGTAACCAAAATAAAACGACAGGAAACTCCGTTAACCCGTTCGTTGCTTGTACAAAAATAACCCATGCGCTCTAATCTTGAACTTGACTTGGGTTCAATAACCACCACTTTCTTTCTGTTGGTATAGGTTATAATCTATCTTAGATATTAATAGCTGTTATGTTACTATAAGTAGGGCTTTGACTAATATAATGAATCATAAGGAGTTGGATTTTATGATTATAATTTACAACATGTTGCCAGCAATTACGTCGCGCAGAAATCGAACAAACGAGATAAAAACCTTGTTATAAGACGTGTACTTTACTTTATTTCAAGTATCTTCATTCTAAAATTTTGATACACAATGTCGATATGGTGGTTATAATATAATTCAGTTTTTGGAGCAATGACTGGTTAAAAAGATTGACATACGAAAATGTAAGCGAAATTTCGTAAAGGTTACGAAAATATGCGACACAAAATGTCTAGTCATAAATAAAATATTCTAGAATGTAAATAGTCCTAGATCCAAAGGTCAGAACTCAGACCGCAAAACTAAATATTTTTAAAACGTTGGCAACATTGCAAGGTTTTTGGTGGCAATTCATGCTGACATTTGAATTTAGAAGGGTATCGTCGAAAGGGTGTTTCTGAATGGGATTTTGTTATTTTGTGATATTTTTCGGCTAAATTTCCGTTCTAGATAACAGACTGTCGCTAAATGTCAAAGAACCGTTCATAATATTGTACAATGCCAATGCAATCTTTTTTCTCGTTACCGCAGAATGAAAGGGGAATATTTTGTAAATAATTTTATATCTTATAATATCTTTAAACTAGTAATTCTTGTATAATATATATAATTGGCATTATGGAATTGGCTCCAACGATTTTCATGAAATGTAGTATATAGGCCATAGGGGATTTCGGGGGCGATAAATCGAACTAGCTATAGGAATCATTTTTTAGAAAATGACATTTTATTCGTGTTTTATCGAATACCGTGCAAAGCTCTGTCTAATAGCTAGTAATATTATAATAACAAAAATGATATTATTATTTTCGAATAATTTGAATAATAATTCAAGGCTCTAAAAACCCTTAAACTGGTAGCCAAAACCTAGCCAAGATTCGCAATGTATGATGTTTAAGTATGTGTGTGGAATTCAGTATTGATTTTTCCTATATTTAACTCAGACTCTGCTGAATAATATATAGGACCTTTTAGATTCTCTGTTGGACGTTACTTAAGTAATTAGACTTACACCGAACTGCTGGCGCGCCATTATTTGTAATGTGCTGTTAAAATTCCTTTTTTGAAATTGCAATTATTAAACCAACTAATAAAAATATGATCCACATTGTGTTTATTATGTTTTTTTGCGTGTTATTTTTAGTTATCAATGTAGAATGATCTAGCATATTGGAGTAGTCCTATGACAGACAAAGACAGAGGACCTTATAAAATTAAATTAAGAAATAAAAAAAAACCCCCGCCAAAAAACTTTCAAAACGACTGCAAGTTGCTAATCGGCCTGATGATAATGAGCAGGCTGATGATGATGAACTATAGCTAAGAACACTCTCAGTCATGTCA